>CM040429.1:117575858-117588358 GCA_022702705.1 Papilionanthe hookeriana x Papilionanthe teres | reverse complement strand
ATAAATAATATACTATACTTAAAACATTTAAAATAAAAAAAATAATGTTTTATATATGTAAATATATATATATATATACCTATATATTTATTTATTTATAATTAATTTATTATTAAATATTTTTATGATTAATTAATATTTAAAAATAATATACTAAACATAAAATTTTTAAAATAAAAAACATATTATATTATTTATTTACTTATAATTTTTTTAATATTAATTATTTTTATAATTAAATTAAATTTGTAAATAATATACTATAGTTAAAACATTTAAAATAAAAAAATAATTTTATATATATTTAATTATAATTTATTTAATTATTAAATATTTTTATAAATAAATTTTATTTATAAATAATATACTTTACTTAAAATATTTAATTCAAAAAAATAATATTATATATATATATATATATATATATATATATATATATATATATATATATATATATATATATATATATATATATATATATATATATATATGTATATATATGTAAATTTATGTGTGTATATATATATATATATACACACACAAAAATTTACATATATATATTTATGTATGTATACATATTTATTTATAATTTTTTAAATTATTAAATATTTTTATAATTAAATTATGTTTATAAATAATATACTATACTTAAAATACTTTAAATAAAAAAATATTAAACAAATTTTTAATTATATATAAATATATATTTATATATACCTACATATATATATATATATATATTTATTTATTATATTATTAATTATTAAATATTTTTATAATTAAATTGTATTTATAAATAATATGCAATACATAAAATATTTAAAATAAAAAAATAATATTAAATAAATATATATATATATATATATAAAATAATATTATATAAATAATAAAATAAAAAAATAATATTATATATATATATATATATATATATATACGTATATAAATTTATTTATTTAACTATTAAATATTTTTATGATTAAATTATATTTTTAAATAATAAACTATACTAAAAATATTTAAAATAAAAAAATAATATTAAATATATATATATATACATATACTTATATATATTTTAAATAAAAAATACTAATAAATTAATAAATCTATATATATAAATAAATTATAAATATATATATATATATATATATTTGTTCATTTATTTATCATTTTTTTAACTTTTAAATAATTTTATAATTAAATTTTCTTTATTAACAATAAATTATACTTAAAATATTTAAAATAAAAAATAAAGCTAAATAAATTTTTTTTATATATAAAAATATATTTGTGAACCTCTATATATATTTTTATTTATAATTTTTTTATTTATTAAAAAATTTTACAATTAAATTATTTTTATAAATAATATACTGTACTTAAAATATTTAAAATAAAAAAATAATATTTAATTAATTTTATTATATATATAAATATATATTTATGTACCTCAATATATATATTTTTATTTATAATTTTATTAATTATTAAATGTTTTTATAATTAAATTATATTCATAAATAATAAACTATACTTAAAATATGTAAAATAAAAAATAATATTATATATATATACATATATATATAATATTTATATATACAGTATAAAAAATTATTTATTTATAATTTATTTAACTATTAGATATTTTTATGATTAAATTATATTTTTAAATAATATACTATACATAAAATATTTAAAAGAAAAAAATAATACTAAATAAATATATATATCTATATATATTTATATATACCTATATATATATATATATTATATGAAAAAATAAAACTAAATAAATAAATAAATAATATAAAAATAATATAATTTATTTATTTATTTTTTTATAATTTTTTTAAATGTTAAATATTTTTATAATTAAATTATATATAAAAATAATATACTATACTTAAAATATTTAAAATAAAGAAATAATATTATATAGATATAGATATATATATATATATATATATATATATATATATATATATATATATATATATATATATATATATATATTAATGATTTTTTAACTATTAAATAATTTTATAATTAAATTATATTTATTAATAATATATTATACTTAAAATATTTAAAATAAAAAAATAATATTAAATAAATTATATTATATATATAAATATATATTTATGTACCTCCATATATATTTTTTATTTATAATTTTTTTAATTATTAAATATTTTTATAATTAAATTATATTTATAAATAATATACTATACTTAAAATATTTAAAATAAAAAATTAATATTAAATAAATTTTTTTATATATATAAATATATATTTATGTACCTCTATATATAATTTTTTATTTTTAATTTTTTTAATTATTAAATATTTTTAGAATTAAATTATATTTATAAATAATATACTATACTTAAAACATTTAAAATAAAAAATTAATATAATTTAAATGTATATATATATATATATATATATATATATATATATATATATATATATATATATATATATATATATATATATATATATATATATATATATATATATATATATATATATATATATATATATATATATATATATATATATATATATATATATATATATATATATATATATATATATTTATTTATAAATATATATTTATATATAGCTATATATATTTTTTTATTTATAATTTATTTAATTATTAATTATTTTTATAATTGAATTATATTTATAAATAATATACTATACTTAAAACATTTAATATAAAAAGTAATATTATATATATATATATATATATATATATATATATATATATATATATATATATATATATATATATATATATATATATATATATATATTTGTTTATTTATATCTATATATAGCTGTGGAGGGAAGTGCTCTGCTAGGGTTTCCTTGGCTTCCATGGCGGCGGTGATCTGTGGGAGGCTTGCTGTTGGTGTGGTGGCGCTCAGGGAAGGTAGGCTGTTTGGTGGTGTTGGTGGTCGAGGTGGTCTCGTCGCTTTTTCCCCTTCCGGGCTCCCTGTTTTTCAAATTCTTTGGTCCGGTTACTCGTTGAATTGCTTTTGGGTTTCGTGGTGGAGGTCGTTGCCGTCTCTATGCTACAAGCAGACTGGACCTAGAAACTAACATTCAATGGTCTAAGGCCACTTTTGCTAGTGTTGTTGGTAACAGCAAAAATGTGGAGTCTAATCCTGAAGGAACCTTTTTCCCACAATACCTCCATGATGCTCTGTCGCGGGAAGGTCAACTTGCCCTTTTGTTCATCCAACTGGAACCAAAGATGGTGAGCCCGCTTGTCTTTTCTCTCGACCGGGATATTATGCAACTCAATGATGAGGTGAAGCTCACTCTTATTGGGAAGTTTGTCGTTGGACACCCACGAATGGAACTCGGTTAGAAAGTTTTTGAGTCCCTACAATTCTGTCGGTACACGGCATCCGGGTCTACTTGATGGTAGACATCTTCTCATTCAACTGTCTACTGAGGAAGATTTTGCAAGGCTCTTTGCAAAGAAGGCTGTTATCATTGCTGGTTCTGAAATGAGAATTTTCAAGTGGACTCCATAGTTTAACCCCAGAAATGAGCCACCAGTAGTTCCCATCTGGTTTAAATTTCCTGAGCTCCCTCTCAGATATTTTAACTAGAATGCCCTTTTCAACATTGCTAAAGCTATTGGCACTCCTTTGAGAATGGATAATCCCACCAAGAACAAGGCTAGACCTGCTGCTGCAAGGGTTCTGATGGGGAGGCCTACTGGTAGGCTGTGATCATGGATCAGCAGCCTTATTACTACAATCATTGCAGAATGTTTGGACACACAGTTAACAAATGCTATAGACTCCACCCTCCTTCAAGAAAGCATACCGAGGTGCACGCTTCACTTTCTGTCGGTGTACTTGGGCTCGTTCCACCGGCTGTGAACCTTTCCCCCCATCCTATATCTCCACCTCAATCCCTTTCTAACCCTCTTATGGGCAACTGTCCTCATCCCCCCTCTAAACCATCTACCTTACCTGGTACTGCTGAATTATTACCTCCCCTTCATCCAGCCCCCCCCTCACTTCACCCAGCTCCCTCACATTTAGATCGTTCACCTCTACCCACCTCACCTTCTCATAGGCCATCCCATCCCCCCTCACCCCCCTTCCCCTCCATCCCCTATTAACCCATCAGAATTTGCTATTTCAACCTCTTCCCCTCCTATCTTCCCCATTCCTTCTGACTGCTCTCCTCTGGGTAGAATGAGGGAGGAAGTTCTTCCTGTTGCCATCATCTCCCCCACTACTTCATCTGATCCTGCTGTTAGTGAGAATAAATTGACTGAGGGAGAGTGGCATGTCATTACCCCTAAAAAGAAAAGGAAAAAGCGTAAAGAACTCCTCGAGCTCCACCCTCCCCCATCCGAAGAAGAGGCTGGATTCTCTCTCGGCAACTGAACCCTGAGGTGAATACTAGACGGAGAACCGGATCAAAATCTCAATCATCTATTTACCCCCAGAGACAAATTTCTAATATCCAATGATTAACATCCTTTGTTGGAATATTAGAGGGGCCGCTCACCCCTCATCCCTCCAAAGATTAATCAACCTGAATAGAAAGCACAAATTCTGGTGCATAGTCCTGCTTGAACCTATGGTCCATAAAAAACCTGAAAAAATTCTCCTTAAATTCCCTGGTTTTTCCCATTATTCTAATATCAGCAATAAAATTTGGATTTTCTGTAGATTTGAACTCAGGTGGTCTGTTCTATTGGACTAAAGGCAACTTCTTCACATTTCAATCTCTCTTCATGGGATGCAAGGAGTGGCTTCTTTCATATATGCTGGTTGTACTAAAAATGACAGTGGAGCTCGTGGTCTTCTCTACATTCTTTTGGAAAAGATATGGACTCTCCTTGGTTGGTTGGGGGAGACTTTAATTGCATCTCTACCTCTGCTGAGAAGTTGGGAGGGAGACCACCTAATCTCACCACCATGAATAACTTCGTAATAATATATCTCTTGTTGGTCTCTTTGATTTGGGTTTTTACGGTCCCGAATTTACATGGAAGAGAGGTAGGCGTGGGAGAGGCCGGACAGATTCCCGGTGAATGGCCGCGGCGATCCCATTTTCTCCACACTTTTGTGACCCACCTTCCAATTGCTGGGTCAGACCATAGACCTCTTCTCATTACCATTACTTCTCCTCCCCCTACCTACAAGCAATCCCCTTTCAGATACCTAAATTTTTGGTCCGCTAATGACTCTTTCCTTACTGAGGTGGCCTCTTTGTGGTCTGGTGTCTCTCACCCTGACCATTGGACTAGACTTTGCCTTCTGCATCAGAAGGTGGGCAAGGGCCTCAAGAAGTGGAGTCGGGCGGTAATTGGAGATGTTTTTTCTGCTGTGGAGGTTGCAAGCAGGAAGGTTGCCCAATTAGAGAAGGATGTTTTGGAAGATGAATCCTTGGATGGACTTCTTCTTCAAGCACAGGAAAATTTACTCACCACCACTTCTATTCAGGAACTCTTATTAAAGCAAAAAGCAGTTGTGAATATTTTTACTGATGGTGATAGGAACACAAAATTTTTTCATGCTCATATCAAATACAAGAGAAGATGCAATACTATTCATAACATCATTTATGCTGATGGTACCCCCCTCATTGATAACTCTGCCATTGCACTTGATGTTGTCCAGTACTACCAGCACATTCTTAGCCAACCCCAGCTTGAGAGAACCCAGTTTGATAAATCTTTGTTTGTTCAGGATGCCCAGTTCACCAGTAACATTGATTTGTGTCAAATTCCTACTGAGCAGGAAGTCTGGGCTGCCATTTCCACTCTTGATAGTTCCAAAGCTGCAGGTCCTGATGGATTTACTCGCGACTTCTATAAGAAAACATGGAGCATTATAAAGATGGAGGTGATCCATTCCATTCAGTCTTTTTTCCGAGGCGGGACATTCCATACTACTTTAATCATTCTAATATTGTTTTAATTCCTAAATCTGCTAAGGCTGAATCATGGAATCATTATAGGCCTATTAGTCTCTCTTCGTTATCGGCAAGACCATCGACAAGATCCTGGTTTCTAGATTGCAGCCTCTTTTGGATAAAATTATATCTCCCAGCCAATCTGCTTTTGTTCATGGCCGTTCCATTACTGACAATGTCCTTCTGGCCCATGAAATGCTTCTGGATTTGGATAGGAGTTGTAGAGGTGGGAATCTCATTTATAAAGCTGGACATCAGTAAGGCCTATGATACTCTCCACTGGGATTTTCTTCGGATGTTTTATCTGCTAGGGGATTCTACGAGCGAGTTTTGTAATCTTATCCACAGGATGGCTCCGGTCGAACGAGCCACTCCATTCTTATCAATGGTCGAAGCATGGGGTAATTTTATTGCTTCTAGGGGTCTTAAGCAAGGAGACCCTTTGTCCCCCTCCCTTTTCATTTTGGCCATGGATTATTTTTCCAGGGTGCTCAATTCCCCTAACCATTCCCAGCACCTCTATAAATACCATCATAAGTCCAATATTCATATTTCCCACCTCATCTATGCTGATGATGTGATTATTTTCTCCAATGCTCGGAAGAATGCTCGTTAAGAATATTATGAAATGTCTCCAGCATTTCCAGTCTTGCTCAGGTTTACAATTCAATGCTGATAAGTGCCAATTGATCTACCACAAAAGAATGACACTCAGTCATAAGAATTGGCTTCTTCAGTTTACTGGTTTTAGAAGTTCTCCTGGCCCTCTTATATATCTTGGTGTTCCATTAATTAGAGGGAGAGTTAAGCAGACCCACTTTGACTCTATTCTCCGAAGATTCACAATCAGATGTCTAGCTGGTCCCATTCCTTCTTATCTAGTGGAGGGAGGATCACTCTTCTTAAAAGCATTCTCACTACCTTCCCTTGTTACACCCTCCAGATGATAGCTATGACTAAATCAACTCAGCTGCAGATGGAAAGACTTTTGAATAGATTTATGTGGTCTGGGAATAGGAGGCAACTGCATTGGACTTCCTGGCTTAAGGTTGCCAAACCTACTTGGGCAGGGGGTATTGGTGTTAAAAGTCCGAATCAAATCTCCCGGATCAACCACCTGCAAGGCCGTGGATCGATTTCAATCTCGGAATTCTCTTTGGGCTAAATTCATGAAGGGCAAGTACTGTAGAGATACTCACCCAACTTTGGTATCCGGGAAGTTGGGAGATTCTAGAGTGTGGGCCAACATGCTTCGGAGCTAGATCCAAGGCTTATAATATGTTCGCATGGGAGCTGGGTTTTGGCCAAATCTCCTTTTGGTCGGACAAATGGTTCTCGAGGGCCGGCTCTCGCCCACCCTAATGTCACCAAAGCACCCACTGCTAAAAGTTGCTGACTCGTTGGAGCAATGGTGAATGGTCTCTTCCCATGCTCGATTCTCTTCTTCAACCGGATTCTGCTAAGCTTGTGGCTACTATACCTCTACACCCCTCCGGACCCGATGAATTAATTGGCCGCTTATAAATCACAAAGTCTATCTAAAGCAATTTATTCTAAGTTGTTCCAGAGTGGCGAGGCTTCTCCTAGGGACTCGTGCCATATGGAATAAATATCAAACTCCCTCCATGTCCTTTTTTTGCTGGAAGCTGCTCCATAATGTCCTTCCCACCGATGACCTCTTCAAGTTAAAAGGTTTGAGGGGACCCTCTTGCTTGCAGATTGTGTATGAAGGATGAGGAATCCTCTACCCATCTTTTCTTTGAATGTCCTTTCTCTCAACAGTGTCAGGCTTACTGTACACGGTTTTTAAGGCCGAATCTTGTCAATCTCTCCTGGATGTGTCTCTCTTCTTGTCGGGTTGAGTGGAAGAAAGCAAATTTGGGGGATGTCCCATATATTATTGCTCTGGTTTATATGGATGAGCGGGAATAACTCCACCTTTGATAATGTTACCCCTTGTGCCAGGAGAGTGGCTAGGAATAGTCTCTCTTACATTGTCAAGTTAATCCATTGGAAAGGTTATCCTAATTTCTGCTCTTTCCCTTCAACTGCTAGGAGGGTGCGACCTACCATCACCTGTGTGGAGTGGACAAACCCGATTTACCCCTATATCAAGGTAAATACTGATGGCAGTTTCTCCCCTCCGGGAGCTGGGGTGGGGGTGTGTTCAGGAACTGTAGAGGCAAGTGCTTAATTTTCTTCCGGATCCCTATCGGTCGTCGTTGATGCCTTTGAGGCTGAAGTCATTCGTCGTTTACTCGGGCTTTCAAGGTAGCCGCACACTTTCAATGGTCCTCCACGATTGTGGAGGTGGATTCGATAATCTGTTTCAATCCTTGGGGGATGCTGACTCCCTCCCTTGGCATATCCAAATGTGGATGGATAAAATTTCAGACTTGAAAAGAAATTGTAATTACCATTTTCAGTTCATTTACAGAGAGGGCAATCTTCCGACTAAGCGGTTAGCTAGGGAAGCCGGGATTACTCGTACCGGCGGGATTTCTAACTCTCCCTCCCCCTCTCTCCTTTCTACTTGCTTGGTGATCAAATGCCTTTTCCCTATCTCGAATTACTAAACCACGGCATGGATCGGTTTTTAGGCGTTGGAGGAGGTGCGGAGCCGAATTATTGGAAAAAAAAATAAAAAATAATAATATATATATATATATATATATATATATATATATATATATATATATATATATATTAGTATACTAGTAGCGAGTGGGTTTCCTTTAATTTTATGTTTTGGTGTGGAGTTAGTAATGTGAAAAGTGGTCCCCCTAGGAGTTTTTGAGGGGGTCTCCTCTTTTTGTAATCCTTTTTCATATTAACACGTAGGGAACTATGAGTCGCTCCTTTTACCAATATATATATATATATATATATATATATATATATATATATATATATATATATATATATATATATATATATATACCTATATATATATTTTTATTTATAATTTACTTAACTATTAAATATGAAGGATCAATCCCTGACCTATTGCCCAAACCATTGGCACAATAGGTCAACTTCTGAACAAAAAGTCAATTTTGGTCAAAATAGTCTATTTTTTATTTAATGACCAATTATTGACCTAATAAGTCAATCTCTGACAAAAAAGTCAACTTTGGTCAAAATGGTCAATCCTTGACCCAATGACAAACACATTAACCAAATAGGTCAACTTTTGACCAAAAAGTCAATTTTGGTCAAAATAGCCATTTTTTAACATAATGACCACCCTTTGACCCAATAGGTCAACTTTTGAACAAAAAGTCATCTTCGGTCAAAATGGTTAATTCTTGACCCAATTACCAACTCATTGACTAAATAGGTCAACTTTTGACCAAAAAGTCAACTTTGGTTAAAATGGTCAATTTTTAACCCAATGACCCAATAGGTCTACTTTTGACCAAAAAGTCATCTTTGGTCAAAATGATCAATTCTTGACCCAATCACCAACTCATTGACCAAATAGGTCAACTTTTGACCAAGTCAACTTTGGTCAAAATAGTCAATATCTGACCCAATGACCACCCAGTTGACCCAATAGGTTAACTTTGGACTGAATGACCACCAATTGACCCAATAAGTCAACTTTTGACAAAAAAGTCAACTTTGGTCAAATGATAAGTCAAATTTTGACCAAAAAAGTTAATTTTTAGTCAAAATGGTCAACTTCTGACATAATGACCTCCCCGTTGAACCAATGGCTTAACTAATGACCAAAAATTTAATTTTGGTCAAAATAATTAATTTTTTACCTAATGACCAAAATAGTCAGTTTTTTGAATTAATGACCAATTATTGACCCAATAAGTCAATCTCTGACAAAAAAGTCAACTTTGGTCAAAATGGTCAATGATTAACCCAATGACAAACCCATTGCCCAATAAGTCAAATTTTGACCAAAAAGTCAATTTTGGTCAAAATAGTCATTTTCTGACCTAATGACCACCCATTGACCAAATAGGTCAACTTTTGACTAAAAAGTCAACTTTGGTCAAAATAGTTAATTTTTGACCCAATGATCAACCCATTGACTAAATTGGTCAAATTTTGACCGAAAAGTCAACTTTTGAGATCAAAATAGAGAATTTTGGACCTATTGACCAATTATTGACCCAATAAGTAAATCTCTGACCAAAAAGTCAACTTTGGTCATAATTATCAATCCTTGACCCAATGACAAACCCATTGACCCAACATATCAACCTTTGAACAAAAAGATAACTTTGGTCAAAATGCTAAATCCTTGACCCAATAACCAACCCACCGACCCAATAGATCGACTTTTGTCCAAAAAGTCAATTTTGGTCAAAATAGTAAATTTTTTACATAATTGCTAATTATTGACCCAATAGGTCAACTTTTGAAAAAAAAAAGCCAATTTTGGTCAAAATTGGCAACTTTTGACCTAATGACCACCTCATTGACCTGAAAGGTCAACTTTTGACCAAAAAGTCAAATTTGGTCAAAATGGTCAATTTCTGACACTATGACCTAAATGTCAACTTTGGTGAAAATGGTCAATCTTTCATCCAATGACCAACCCATTGACCCAATTTGTTAACTTTTGACTAAAAAGTCAACTTTAGCCAAAATAGTTAATCCTTGACCTAATGACCAACCTATTGACCCAATAGGTCAACTTTTGACCAAAAAGTCAATTTTGCTCAAAATTGTCAATTTTTGATCTACAGACCGCCTCATTGACCTAAATCGGTCAAATTTTGACCAAAAGACAACTTTGGTCAAAATTTTCAATCCTTAACCCAATGACCAACCCATTGACCCAATATGTCAACTTTGACCAAAAAGTCAATTTTGATTAAAATAGTCAATTTTGACATGATGACCAATTTTTGACCCAAAAAACCAATCTCTATCCAAAAAGTCAACTTTGGTCAAGATGGTTAATCTTTGACCTAATGCCCAACCCATTGACCCAATAGGACATCTTTTGACCAAAAGGTCAACTTTGGTCAAAATGATCAATCCTTGACCCAATGACCAACCCATTGGCCTAATAAGTCAATATTTGACCAAAAAGTCAATTTCGATCAAAATAAAAAAAATTTGAAATAATGACCAATTATTGACCCAATACGTCAATCTCTGACCAAATAGTCAACTTTAGTCAAAATGGTCAATCCCTGATCCAATGACAAACCCATAGACCCAATAGGTCAACTTTTGACCAAAAAGCTAATTTTGGTCAAAATAGTCAATTTTTGACCAAATGACCACCCATTGACAATGTCAACTTTGGTCAAAATGGACAATTTTTGACCCAATGACCAACTCATTAACCCAATAGGTCATCTTTTGACCAAAAAAGTCATCTTTGGTAAAAATGGTCAACTTCTTGATCCAACTACCAACACATTGGCCAAATATGTCAACTTTTGACAAAAAAGTAAACTTTGGTCAAAATGGTCAATTTTTAACCCAATGACCTCCCCGTTGACCCAATGACCTCCCGTTGACCCAATGGGTTAACATTTGACCATAAATTCAATCTTGGTAAAAATAGTCAATTTTTGACCTAATGACCAATTAATGACCAAATAAGTCAATCTCTGACCAAAAAGTTAACTTTTGTCAAAATAATCAATCCTTCACCCAATGACAAACACATTGACCCAACAGGACAACTTTTGACCAAAAAGTCAATTTTGGTCAAAATAATCAATTTTTGACCTAATGACCACCCATTAACCCAATTGGTCAACTTTTAACCAAAAAGTCAACTTTGACCAAAATGGTCAATTTTTGATCCAATGACCTACCCGTTGACCCAATATATCAAATTTTGACCAAAAAGTTTTCTTCAGTCAAAATGGTCAAATCTTGACTCAATTACCAACTCATTGACCAAATATGTCAACTTTTGACCAAAAAGTCAACTTTGGTCAAAATGGTCAATTTCTGACCCAATGCCACCCCGTTGACCCAATGGGTAAACTTTTGACAAAAAATTTAATTTTGATTAAAATAATCAATTTTTTACATAATGACCAATTTTAGACCCAATAAGTCAATATCTAACCAAAAAGTCAACTAAGGTCAAAATGATCAATCCTTGACCCAATCACTAACCCATTGACCCAATAGGTCAACTTTTGATCAAAAAGTCAACTTTGGTCAAAATGATCAATTTTTGACCCAATGACCAACACATTGAACCAGTAGGCCAACATTTGACCAAAAAATCAATTTTGGTCAAAATAGTCAATTTTGGACCTAATGACCAATTATTAACCTAGTAAGCCAATCTCTGACCAAAAAGTCAACTTTGGTCAAAATGGTCTATCTTTGACCCAATGACCAACCCATTGACCCAGTAGGTCAACTTTTGACAAAAAGTCATCTTTGGTCAAAATGCTCAATTCCTGATCCAATGACCACCCCAATGACCCAATGGGTTAACTTTTGACAAAAAAAAATTCAATTTTAGTCAAAATAGTCAATTTTTGACTAAATGACCAATAATTGACCCAGTAAGCCAATCTCTGACCAAAAAGTCAACTTTAGTC
>CM040429.1:117500858-117570858 GCA_022702705.1 Papilionanthe hookeriana x Papilionanthe teres | reverse complement strand
CAGATGGCAGTTTCTCCAAGGAAAATGCTGGAGTGGGGGGAGTTTTCAGGAACTCCCAAGGTAACTGCCTTCTTTTCTTCTATGCACCTGTGGAAGCTAGAGATGCCCTTGATGCTGAATTTATTGTTGTGGTATACGCTTTGCATCTAGCCAAAATTGCCAACTGGTCCAATATTTGGCTAGAAGTCGATTCCACTGTTCTCATTAACACTCTACAGCAAGATAAGTCTACAATCTGGATGCAAGACTATTGGAGAAAACAAATAAACCAGGCTAAACCCCCTCAATTTACCATTTCTTCAATTCTTAGGGAGGGGAATAAAGTGGAAAATTGGTTAGCAGTTATGGGGGAAAAAACTCAGCAGGTGTTAGTTTCTACAACCCCCCCCCTTTTGACCTCAAAATTCTAATTAATGGAGATAAGCTGCAACTTCCACATCTTAGAGTGGAAACAATCCCAAATTTCTAAGTGGTTGGTGGTCCCAATTTTTCACTTAACCCTGAAAGGAATGCCCCTTTGGTTTTCTTTTTGTTTTGATTTGGGTGTTGTTGGGATTCACCCAACCACTTTAAACTAATATTATACTAATATTATATATATATATATATATATATATATATATATATATATATATATATATATATATATATATCTATACGTGTGTGTGTGTGTGTGTGTGTGTGTGTGTGTGTGTGTGTGTGTGTGTGTGTGTGTATACACACACACACAATCTTGGCTTTATTGGTTTTTGTTCTTTTGGGAGTGGACTCCATAGGTATTGATGTTAGTTGGAGCCTTTCCATTTCTGGTTTTGTACTCTCCACTTATTTTTAACATGTAAGGAGCCCACTGGTGCTCCTTTTTGGAAAAAAAATAATAATAATAAAAAAATATGTCAACTTCTTGATCCAATTACCAACACATTGGCCAAATATGTCAACTTTTGACCAAAAAGTCAACTTTGGTCAAAATGGTAAATTTCTGACCCAATGACCTCCCCGTTGACCCAATGAGTTAACTTTTGACCAAAAATTCAATCTTGGTCAAAATAGTCAATTTTTGACCTAATGACCAATTAATATCCAAATATGTCAATCTCTGACCAAAAAGTTAATTTTTGTCAAAATAATCACTTAATGACAAACACATTGACCCAACAGGACTACTTTTGACCAAAAAGTTAATTTTGGTCAAAATAGTCAATTTTTAACCTAATGACCACCCATTAACCCAATAGGTCAACTTTTGACCAAAAAGTCAACTTTGGTCAAAATGGTCAATTTTTTGCCCAATGACCTACCCGTTGACCCTATATATCAAATTTTGACCAAAACGTTTTCTTCGGTCAAAATGGTCAAATCTTGACCCAATTACCAACTCATTGACCAAATATGTCAACTTTTGACCAAATAGTCAACTTTGGTCAAAATGGTCAATTTTTGACCCAATGACCACCCCGTTGGCCCAATGGGTAAACTTTTGACAAAAAATTTAATTTTGGTCAAAATAATTAATTTTTGACCTAATGACCAATTCTAGACCCAATAAGTCAATATCTGACCAAAAAGTCAACTATGGTCAAAATGATCAATCCTTGACCCAATGACCAACTCATTAACCCAATAGGTCAACTTTTGACCAAAAAGTCAACTTTGGTCAAAATGATCAATTTTTGACCCAACAACCAACACATTGGCCCAACAGGTCAACATTTGGCCAAAAAATCAATTTTGGTCAAAATAGTCAATTTTTGACCTAATGACCAATTATTAACCCAGTAAGCCAATCTCTGACCAAAAAGTCAACTTTGTTCAAAATGGTTTGTCCTTGACCCAATGACCAACCCATTGACCGAGTATGTCAACCTTTGACAAAAAGTCATCTTTGGTCAAAATGGTCAATTCCTGATCTAATAACCTCCTCATTGACCCAATGGGTTAACTTTTGACAAAAAATTCAATTTTGGTGAAAATAGTTAATTTTTGACCAAATGACCAATAATTGACCCACTAAGCTAATCTCTGACCAACAAGTCAACTTTGGTCAAAATGGTCAATCTTTGACCCAATGACAAACCCATTAACCCAATATGAGAACTTTTGACCAAAAGTCAACTTTAGTTAAACTGGTCAATTTCCGACCCAATGACCAAACCATTGACCCAATAGGTTAATTTTTGACCAAAAAGTCAACTTTGGTCAAAATGGCCAAACCTTGACCCAATAACCAACCCATTAACCCAATATGTCAACCTTTGACCAAAAAGTCAATTTTGGTAAAAATAGTCAAGTTTTAACCTAATGACCCCCCATTAACTAAATAGGTCAACTTTTGACCAAAAAGTCAATTTTGGTCAAAATGGTCAATTTTTGACCCAATGATCAACCCGCTGGCCAAATTAGTCAAATTTTGACCAAAAAGTCAACTTTTTGGTCAAAATAGACAATTTTGACCTAATGACCACTTATTAACCCAATAAGTAAATCATTGACCAAAAAGTCAACTTTGGTCATAATTGTCAATCCTTGACCAAATAACCAACCCACTGACCCAATAGATCGACTTTTGACTAAAAAGTCAATTTTGGTCAAATAGTAAACGTTTGACATAATTACTAATTATTGACCCATTAGGTCAACTTTTGAACAAAAAAGTCAATTTTGGTCAAAATTGTCAATTTTTGACCTAATGACCACCTCATTGTCCCAAAAGGTCAACTTTTGACCAAAAGTCAAATTTGGTCAAAATGGTCAATTTCTGACACAATGACCTAAATGTCAACTTTGGTGAAAATGTTCAATCCTTCATCCAATGACCAACCATTTGACCCAATTTGTTAACTTTTGACTAAAAAGTCAACTTTAGCCAAAATGGTTAATCCTTTACCCAATAACCAACCTATTGACCCAATAGGTCAACTTTTGACCAAAAAGTTAATTTTGCTCAAAATTGTCAATTTTTGACCTGCTGACCGCCTCATTGACCTAAATAGGTCAAATTTTAACCAAAAGAGAACTTTGGTCAAAATAGTTAATCCTTAACCCAATGACCAACTCATTGACCTAATAGGTCAACTTTTGACCAAAAAGTCAATTTTGATTAAAATAGTCAATTTTTGACTTAATGACTTAATGACCAATTTTTGACTTAATGACCAATTTTTGACTTAATGACCAAAAAGTCAACTTTGGTCAAGATGGTTAATCTTCGACCTAATGCCAAACCCATTGACCCAATAGGTCATCTTTTAACCAAAAAGTCAACTTTGGTCAAAATGGTCAATCCTTGACCCAATGACCAACCCATTGGCCTAATAGGTCAACATTTGACCAAAAAGTCAATTTTGGTCAAAATAAACAGTTTTTGAATTAATGACCCAATAAGTCAATCTCTGACCAAAAAGTTAACTTTGGTCAAAAGGGTCAATCCTTGATCCAATGACAAACCCATTGACCCAATAGGTCAATTTTAGACCAAAAAGCCAATTTTGGGCAAAATAGTCAATTTTTTAATTAATGACCATTTATTGACCCAAAAAGTTTCTTTGACCAAAAAGTGAACTTTGGTCAAAATGGTAAATTCTTGACCTAATGATAAACTTTTTGACCCAATATTTTTATTTATAATTTATTTAATTATTAAATATTTTTATAATTAAATTATATTTATAAATAATATACTATACTTAAACATTTAAAATAAAAAAATACTATTATATATAAACAACCTCATTGGACTGTATGGAACAAAGTCTGTAAACCTACTACAGCTGGTGGGCTAGGTTTCAGAAGTTTCAAACAAATGAGCCATCTTTTCCATTGTAAGCAGTGGATTAAGTTCAGGCAGCAAGATACTTTGTGGGCTCAGTTCCTTAAAGAGAAATATTGTAAAAAGCTCCATGCTAATACTGTTCAAGCCAAAATGGGGGACTCCAAACTCTGGAAGAACTTGTTAAAGGTCAGGGATACTGCTAATCAACTCATCTTTTGGGAAATTGGAGATGGAAAGGTCAATTTCTTTCTTGATAACTGGCTGCCTGATGGTCTCTTTCCAATCACTACACATTACAACTCCCAGCTCCTTGTTTCGATTTCGGACCCGTGGACAATGGAATTCAGACTTATTGAAAGTTTTTTTTGAGGAAGATACTGTTCAAAGAATTATGTCTATACCCATTGACATTAATAGACCTGACAAACTTCACCTCAAAGGTGATAATCAACTCTCCTTTAAAAAGGCCATTCATCAATCATATAGGGACTGGATTGCTACTGATTGGGGGAAGAAGATTTGGCATAACAATATAACCCCCTCCATGTCCTTTTTCTGCTGGAGACTCTTTCATAAATTGCTGCCCCTTGATGATATCTTAAGCTCAAAGGGCTCAAAATTGTTTCCAGATGCTGGCTTTGTAACTCCCAGGAAGAAACCTTCTCTCTTGTTTTCCTTCACTGACCTATCACTAAACAGGTTTGGATTGAGGTGCTGAATCAACAGCAGATACTACAACACAAATATGATTAGGTCAATTTTGAAGCTTGCTGGGAGGATTGGAGACTGTTGAAGGATTTCTACATACCCTTAATCATCTGTTGGTTCCTGTGGATGGCAAGGAACAAGGCTAAATATGAAGATAAAACCAATCCAGTTCGATCATAGTGGTGAATTGCTGCAGCTATGTAAAGAAAATCTCAGCCTCTCTTGCCCCACCTAAAAGAAAAGTGACACTGCTGCATTGGTCTCCTCCTCCTCAACCTTGGGTTAAGATCAATATTGATGGCAGTTTTACAAATTCTTCAGCTGGTTTTGGTGCGGTTGCGAAATAGCCTAGAGCCAACTTTTGTTGTTCTTTCGAGCACCTGTGTTATCCTCTTCGGCTTTGGAATTCGAATTATGGGCAACTTTGTGGGCATTGACAACTGCCAAAGCACTCAAACTTTCACATGTATGGATTAAATCTGACTCACAACAGGTGGTTGATATCATGAAAGGACTTATGTGCCCCCTTGGAATTTGGTTTACTTCCTAAGAACATTCCCTACTTGTACTGATTTTACCCAGCTTAAATGGACTCACACTTTTAGAGAGGCTAACCAACTCCGCTAACTCGGTTAGCTAAAGATGCTTGCTTTACATAGGAATATAGTTTTTACTGTAAAACCTTTTGAGCCTCTAAGGCTTTTACTTTTGGGGGATTCTTTAAAGCTCCCCTTCATCAGATGTACTCAACTTTGATATTTGAATAAATTTTTTGTTTCGCAAATATATATATATATATATATACATACATATATCTATAGTTATTTATAATTTTGTTAACTATTAAATATTTTTATAATTAAATTATATTTAAAAATAATATACTATACTTAAAATATTTAAAATAAAAAAATAATATATATATATATATATATTTATTATTTTTTTAATTATTAAATATTTTTATAATTAAATTGTATTTATAAATAATATGCTATACTTAAAATATTTAAAATAAAAAAATAATATTATATACTTAAAATATTTAAAATAAAAAAAATAATATATATATATATATATATATATATATATATATATATATATATATATATATATATATATACATATATATATTTATTTATAATTTATTTAACTATTAAATATTTTTATAATTAAATTATATTTATAAATTATATACTATACTTAAAATATTTAAAATAAATAATAATAATAATAAATAAATATATAAATAGGAGAAAATCAGCTTTTGCAAGGCAAGTTTCGATTATCAGTCCTGAATTATGCTTCCTTCGTCAGGACAAAAAGAGAAATTGAAAAGAGTCCGAACACAATTTATTTATGTTTTATTTATGCATTTACGATTTAGAAAAGAGTTCGTTTGTTAGGAGGTTAGTTTATTCGTTAAAAATGAGAGGAGATTAGAGAGGGTAAAGGACCCAATCCAGAGCTTAGAAAGGAAGGGAAAATCTTGTAGGATTTCTCAACTCGAAGGACCGCTCCTAAACTAACACCTATTGGGGGTCTACCTTGCCTCTTTGGAGAGGTGTCAAAAGGAGGATTTCAGAACCTCTCTGTCTAGGAGTGTCTAAACAGTGGCTCCAAAATCCAAGAAGAGTTGATCATACTTGTTCAAGACAGAAATGAACAAGATATGTCAACAGAAGAATGGTAGTTTGATCCACTAGGGGCATGGACTTACTACCGATTTATGAAAGAAAAACCATCCAATCAAAATAGAGAGAAGAACTATTCCCCAGCAGAGTCGCCAGAAGCATGTCAGCATATTTTTAGGTTGTGTGTTGGATTTTAAAAAAAGGGTCGCCTACAGAAATTATCGGCGAATTTTTAAGTTGTGTGTTGGATTTAAAAAAAAAAAGGCTCGCCTACAGAAATTGTCGGTGAATTTTAAATTTAATTTAAATATATAATTTGAAAAAGTAGTATTTGATTTTGAAAATAATTTTAACTTTGAAAAATTTTAAGATATGAAATCAAACTGATCTCACATCCCAAATAGTTTATATAAACGAGCACCGCATCACAAACCGTGTATCTATCCCGAGGAATAGACGCACTGCTTGATGATGGGGCTCGATTAAATAAACTAGAAGATTTGTGACATCCGTTTGGTCTGCGAACCAATTTTATAAGCCGACAAGTTCCCCTGCTTAATATAAAGGAATTAAGCAGGGTTTATATTACATGGGTTCTTAAAGTTCCCTATAAGGGCAAGCCCTTATAGTTAATTACATCTTAAATAATGGGAATCATTTAAGAAAACTCTCGATAATGATCAGTGGTTTTGCTCTCAAGAATTTTAAAGTTTAAGGTTTTCAAAGGATTGAATTTTGGAAATTCAAAAGGGGTTAGCTCAAATTTGGAACAGTTTATTTTGGAGTCCAATGGAAGAGAAGTAGGAGAAGTTGAGGATCCAAGAAGAATCTTGGCAACTTCCCAAACTATCCTATTGTTTGGCTTCAATTTGGGAGTTTATTTAATGTTTCAATCTCGCCAATTTTAATTAATTAAGACTTATATTTGTATGATATAATCACACAAATAGCCTCGAAGATGTGAGTGTTTATGTCGTACCAAACGACTACCTCGGAGTCCTAAGACCGGTTAGGTTTTAATTTGCATAACATGATCATGCAAATGCCTAACGAAAAGTTGAGGATTTATGTTGCACTAAGCAAACTACCTCGAAATCCTATGGCTTGGTTATTTAATTCTAAGAAAGGTTTCGCTGATGTAAACTCGGGTTTTGCTGATGACGATGGTCGTGCTGCCCACTATGCTCCAAGCTCCTTGTTGTTGCAGAGGTTTAATTTTAGAAGTCATAAATCAAAGGATGAGAGAAGTGTTTTGGTTTAGAGAAATCTTAAAATCCAAATGTCTTTAATGTTTTATTAGGAAAATCTTAAAGTTGATTATAACAACACCGGCTAAGATCCCACGGTTCCATCCTTCCGGCATCATTATTTTTATCGGATTCACTTAGTCCAGATGAATTTGCTAAACTCAACTGAATGAGTTCCACACTTTCATTTAGACCGTGGGAAATCCCGTTAGCAACACGTTGGTTACATCATCCGAGGTATTCCCGATCATCCAACAAGACGTTTTAATTTAGTTAAAGTTGTAATTTTGTTGTTCTATTTGTAATTAAATTTTGAGTTGTTTTATATTTTGAATGTTGTGGCGATGGATTTTATCTTGTAGTGACTTTTAATTCAGTTTTGGTTTCAGTTCAGGGACTATCCTAAAGGTTTTGGTTCTCATGCAACAGTCTTGTTTAACATGCAAGAAAAGTAAAGCGCAGTGTAGGTAAAGGAAATGCAATAAAGTAAATTGCAATAACATAAAAGCGTACCTGGAGGGTCTTCCCGTCATTCCAAGCTACACTTTAAAACACATATTAAAGCATTTAAATGTTTCAACAAGTACCTAGGAAAAGACTAAAGGAAGGGTTTTGGTTGTCTACCAGAATCCTAATCCTATAGCTAGTCATCTCCTATGACGTCTAGGTTCTTGATTTTGGTTAAGGATGATTTTCTTCATCAAAGAACAATTAAGTTCAATTGTTCTTTAAAACTACCCATCGTATTGAGGAAGTGCTTAGCACAAATCCTAAACATCTTTTCAATACCTCTGAAACAGTTTTGAGTCCAAGTGAATTTAATTACACATGTGAATTAATCATCAAAGGGTTTAGTTAAGTTTTTTTTCCTTGCTCAGCGAACTAGGATATTTGATTATCCTATGAGTGAAGTGACATTTCACTTAACTCTTTGTTTAATAGTTATAATAATTTAAAGCTTTCACGGGCAAGTTAATTTGTTAAAGAATTTAATGATTTGAAGTTAAAGTTGATGATTTACTTTAATGTGATTTAATTATGAAATTTTAATCAATGATTTTTAAGTTTGGAATGGTGTTTGATTCATTTAAGTTAAACCTTTTATAAATGATATCAATATTTTATGTTAATTCAATTTTTAGATTAACTTAGGTCAAAAGAGGTGTTCAAATTATTTATTAAATTTTGATGATTTAATTTAGATTAATTATATTAATTAATTTAAATTTTACATTTTAAGGTAAGTTGTCTTAAAATTATTTAAAATTTGTAAATTTGATTTAAGTTTGTTTTGAAATGATTTTAAATTAGTTTCAAATATTTTAAGTTATTTTTTAATTATATAACATTTTTAGGCTTTAATTAATTATTAAATTATTTAATGATGTAGGTTTTAATTAAATTAAGAATTATTTACTTTTAATCATTTAATTATTAATTCCACTTATCCTCTTAAGTTTAAGAGTTAAATATTATTAAGTGATTTATTTAGGGATCTTTAAATTAAATAATCAATATCCTCTTAAATTTTATCCCCATTTTAATATTCCAATTTTAATTAATCTTCCAAATTTTAAATTATTTAATTAATTAAAGTTTCATTCTTGGTTTATTAAAGTGATTAATGGGTTCCTACCCTTTGATTTCCCAAAGTTTTAATCATCTAAGAGAAAATTAAAATCAGATATTTTACCCCCATTTTGATTAAACCTAAAGTTTTAATTAGGGGTTAAAATCTTTTAATTACCTTTATGCCCCTTTAAGCTTATTTATTTTAGAACTCATTAAATTAAGCTTAAATGAACTTAAGATTTTTATGCCACTTCACTCACATGTCAATTAAGACATTAGAGGGGAAAATGTGATTTTTGTGAATTTAATTTATTTATATAATTATTTTTAATGGAAAATAGGGGTTTTCAAAGAAAATTCACAACATGAAAAAGCTAAAGTTTCTATCTTTAAGAAAATTATGGGATATTCCTAATGACTAGAGGACCACTTGGACCAATTTTGGTGATTTTTTTGAATTATATTTTATTTATTATAATTATTTTAAGTTTTGGAGTGTTAATTAATTATAAAATAAAATAAAAGTTGAAAAATAGATTTTATATTTTTCAAAAATATCTCTGACCTAAAGAAAGTCATAGAAATAAATTTTACATTTTTATGATTTTTTTTGATTTATTAGAATTAATTTAGTGAGAAGGCTAGAAAATACATTTTTTTAATTCAAAAATTGTTTTAAGGCTTTGAAATTAAATATCTTAACCTAGAGACTTAGAAAAAATATTTGATTGATTCCTAAGTGATTAGGGGACCAAATATGACATTTTATGATTTTTATTATTTTTGTGATTTTTATTATTTTCTAATTATTAAAAATATTAAAATATGCTTAAAAATGAAATTTTTTTAGAAAATTCTAACTTTATTTTTCTTAGACTCCTCTGATACCATAGAAGTCCCAAAATTAATTTGGTGAATTTTTGAAATGTATTTTTGGATTTATGAATTTTTAAAGTTTAATTTTGATTATGTGGCTTAATTAATCCATTTAATAGGGTTAAACATTTCTAATTGACTTCTAATTTTTATGTGAGGTTCCCCTGATCATAAAGATCAGTGGAGAATTATTTTCAAGTCATTTTAATGTGTGATTAACTGTAATTAATTAAAGTTCAATTTAGAGTGATTAGGCCAATTAGGATTATCCTTAATGAATTAACTCAAACCATAATTATGCTAGGGTCCTCTGGTCTTAAGAAACTTCACCAAATTTTCCTAGAATTTTCTAAGCAACATGCTAATTTTTGGAATTAAAATATCAAAAACAGTGACATGAACTTGAAAAATACATAACTTGTCATAGCGATGGCCTACGACCTTGAAAAATTCAGGGAATGTTCCCCAAGTCAGAGGCTTCAAAAGCCCTATGGTCTCATGCTATGGTGAAATGTCTATGCAGATGGAGAATTGAAATACCAAAATGATTAAATAATTAATTAAAATTAAAATACTCATCAAATTAACTCAATTCTTTTTTCACATTATCCTCCTCTGTTCACTGAGTAAGAGGGTATTTTTCTTTTATTTTTGTGATTTCTCTATGTAAAGATATAAATTTTTTAAGTTCTAGCTATTTAATTAAATCAGAAAAAAATCCTCTTTTCCTACTTATCCACGTCGGTGTCGCGTCAACCTACGGCGGATTGAACTCCACGTGTCATCTTCTGGTTCGGTGCCACCATCCGACTCAGCTGCCACGCGGCCCGCGGTTCAGTTCCTGTCGGCATATTTTTAGGTTTATGTGTTGTATTTTTAAAAAAGGGGTCTCCTACAGAAGTTGTCGGTGAATTTTAAATTTAATTTAAATTTAATTTAAATATATATAATTTGGAAAAGTAGCATTTGATTTTGAAAATAATTTTAAGTTTGAAAATTTTAAGATATGAAATCAAATCGATCTCACATCCCGAATAGTTTATGTAAATGAGCACCACATCACAAACTGTGTATCTATCTCGAAGGACGAACACACTGCTTGACGATGGGGCTCGATTAAATAAACTAGAAGATTTCTGACATCCGTTTGGTCTGCGAACCAATTTTATAAGTTGACAAGTTCCCCTGCTTAATATAAAGGAATTAAACAGGGTTTATATTACCTGGGTTCTTAAAGTATCCCTATAATGGCAAGCCCCTATAGTTAATTACATCTTAAATGACGGGAATCATTTAAGAAAACTCTCGATAATGATCAGTGGTCTTGCTCTCAAGAATTTCAAAGTTTGAGGTTTCAAATGAATTGGATTTTGGAAATTTCAATTGGGAATGGATCAAATTTGGAACAGTTAATTTCAGGAGTCCAAAGGAAGAGAAGTAGGAGAAGCTGAGGATCCAAGAAGAATCTTGGCAACTTCCCAAACTATCCTATTGTTTGGCTTCAATTTAGGAATTTATTTAATATTGTAATCCTGCCAATTTTAATTAATTAGGACTTGTATTTGTATGACATGATCATACAAATAACCTCGAAGATGTGAGGGTTTATGTCGTACCAAACGACTACCTCGGAGTCCTAAGACCGGCTAGGGCTTAATTTACATGACATGATCATGCAAATGCCTAACAAAAAGTTGAGGATTTATGTTGCACTAGGCAAACTACCTCGAAATTCTATGGCTTGGTTATTTAATTCTAAAGAAAGTTTTGCTGAAGTAGACCCGAGTTTTGCTGATGACGATGGTCGTGTTGCCCACCATGCTCCAAGCTCCTTATTGTTGCAGAGGTTTAGTTTTAGAAGGTGAAAATCAGGAGATGAGAGAAGTGTTTTTGTTTAGAAATCTTAAAGTCCAAATATTTTTATTATTTTAATTAAAACAAATCTTAAATTTGTTTAAACAGAACCGATTAAGATCCCACGGTTCCGTCATCCCGGCACCGTTATTTTCATCGAATTCACTTAATCCATGATGAATTTGCTAAACTCAACTGAATGAGTTCCACACTTTCATTTAGACCGTGGGAAATTCCGTTAGCAACACATGGGTTACATCATCCGAGGTATTCCCGATCATTCAACGAGACGTTTTAATTTAGTTGCAATTGTAGTTTTGTTGTTCTGTTTGTGATTAAATTTTGAGTTGTTTTATATTTTAGAATGTTGTGGCGGTGAATTTTATCTTGTGGTGGCTTTTAATTTAGTTTTAGGTTTCAGTTTTGTGACTATCCTAAAGGTTTTAGTTTTCATGCAACAATCTTGTTTAACATGCAAGAAAAGTAAAGCGCAGTGCATGTAAGTAAATTGCAATAATGTAAATTACAATAAAATAAAAGCGTACCTGGAGGGTCTTCCCGTCATCCCAAGCTGCACTTAAAACACATGTTAAGGCATTTAAATATTTATAACAAGTACCTAGGTAAAGCTAAGGGATGGTTCTGGTTGTCTACCAAGATCCTAATCCTATTTCTAGTCATTTCCTATGACGTCTAGGTTCTTGTGTTTTGTTTAAGGATGATTTTCTTCATCAAAGAATAATTAAATTCAATTGTTCTTCTAAAACATCCCATCATATTGGGGAAGTGTTTAGGAAGTGTCCTATACATCTTTCTAATATTTCTGAGATTATTTTGAGTCCAAGTAAATTTAATTGCACAGGTGAATTAATCATTCAAGGGTTTAGTTAAGCTTTGTCTCCTGCTCAGTGAACTTGGGCATTTGATTACCTGAAGAATGAAGTGACATCTCACTTAATGCTCTATTTAAGAGTTATAATAATTAAAGCCTTTAAGAGCAAGTTGGTTTGTTGAGAATTTTAATCATTCTTAATTTGAAGTTTGAGTTAAAGGTTTAAAGTGATTTAGTTTAATTATGAGGTTTTAATTAATAATTTTAAGTTTGGAATAGTGTTCAAATTATTTTTGGTTTAAATCTTTATACTTTAAGTGATCTTAATATTTTAAATTTGTTTTACTTTTATTATTGAATGATGTTAATTTAATATAAATTAAATATTAATATTTTAAATTTAATTTAATTTAATTGTTAAAATGTTAATTTAATTTAATTTTTACTGAATTTAATTTAATTTAATTGTTAAACCACTTAACATTTTTAGCTTTCCTTTAATTTAAGAGTTATATTTTTAATTTTAATTTACTTAGATTGGATTATCATTTTAATCTTAATTAAGAGTTAAATATTATTGAAGTGACTTATTTAGGGATTTTTTTATTAAAGAATTAATATCCTCTCAAGTTATATCCCTATTTTTAATAATTCAAATTTTCATTAATCTTCCAAAATTTAAATTGTTTAAATAATTAAAGTTTCATTTTTGGTTTATTAAAGGTGATTAATTGGTTCTTACGATTTTAGTTTCCCAAAGTTTCAATCATCCAAGAAAAATAAAATCAAATATTTTACCCTCCAATTTAATTAAGCCTAAAATTTTTAATAAAGGGGTTTAAATTCTTTAATTATGTTTTTGCCCTTTTAGGCTTATTTGTTTCATAACTCACTAAATTGAGTTCAAATGAACTTGAAATTTTTATTTCACCTCACTCAAATATCAATTAAGACATTAGAGGAGAAAATGTGATTTTTCTTAATTTAATTTATTTATATAATTATTTTTAGTGAAAAATAAGGGATTTCAAGGAAAATTCAACAACATGACCAAAGTAAGGTTTTTGTCCTTAAGAAAATTATGGGATGTTTCTAATGACCAGAGAACCACTTGGACCAATTTTGGTGATTTTTTAAATTATATTTTATTTATTATAATTATTTTGAGTTTTGGAGTGTTAATTAATTATAAAATAAAATTAAAGTTGAAAAATGGATTTTATATTTTTCTTAAATCTCTCTGACCTCAAGGAGTTTAGAGAAATAAATTTTACAATTTTTTTATTTTTCTTTGGTTTATTGAAATTAATATAGTGAAAAGGTTGGAAAATACATTTTTTAATATTAAAAATTGTTTTAAGCATTTAAAATTCAATATCTTTACTTTGAGATTTGGGAAAAATATTTGGTTTATTTCTAAGTGATTAGGAGTCAAAATGTGACATTTTTATGATTTTTAATATTTTTGTGATTTTTATTATTTTTAATTATTTAAATATAAAAAATATCATTAAAAATAAAAAAAATTGGAAAATTCTAATTTTAATTTTTATAGGCTCCTTTGATATCAGAGAGCCCACAAAACCAATTTGGTGAATTTTTGAAATGTATTTTTGGAGTTATGAATTTTTAAAGTTTAATTTTGATCATGTTGCTTAATTAATTCATTTAGTGGGGCTAATCATTTCTAATTAACCTAGAATTTTTATGCAAGGTTCTCTGTATCCTAAAGATCGATGGAGAATTGATTTCAAGTTATTTTGATGTGTGGTTAACCTTAATTAATTAAGGATAAGTTTTGAGTAATTAGGTCAATTAGGGTTATTCTTAATGAATTAAGCATATCCATAATTATCCTAGGGTCCTCTGGTCCTAAGAAACTTCCCCAAATTTTTCTGGAATTTATTGAACAATATGCTAATTATTGGAATTAAAATACCAAAAACAGTGACATAAACTTGAAAAATACATAACTTTCCATAGAGATGGCCTCTAACCTTGAAAAATTCAGGGAATGTTCCTAAGATCAGAGGCTTCAAGAGCCCTATGGTCTCATGTCATTGTAAATTTTCTATGCAAATGGAGAATCAAAATACTGAAATGAGTAAATAATTAATTAAAAATAAAATGCTCATCAAAATAACCTGATTTCTTTTTCACATTATTCTCCTCTGTTCACTGAGCAAGAGGGTGTTATTAGTTTATATTTATGATTTTTCTACACAAAGATATGAATTTTCTAAGTTCTGGGTATTTAAATAAATCAAAAAATTCATATTTTTCTACTTATCCTCGCGGCGCCGACTCATCCTCGGCAGCTCCGAAAGCCCACGCGTCGCGCTCCCATTCGATGCCGCCATCTGACTCAGCGCTCCGGGGGCCCGCGGTTCATGTAACGTCCTTCGATCCGGCGCAATCTGGACCGTCCACTCGATACACGCTCGATCGGACGACGCCTGGTCATCGTCTACGACTGGTGTGCACCCGTGACCGTTCACACTAAAACCCTAAGAACTCTCTCATTTCTCAACGGATTTTCATGTTATTATGCTTTTTGGATTCGTCTTGAAGAGACGAACACATCCATACGGTTTACATGCTATGAAGTTAAGTAAATCAAAATGGAGAATCACTGGAAGCTCGGGAGGAAGGAATGATCCATACCTTGGCTCTAAGAAGTGTAGCTTCAATCAGAGAGTTGTGTCACCTTCGATTGCACCTAAGTATGAAAATCTCCACAGCAGATTTCAAAGCTTGGAGGCTAGAGCAACTGGGTGGCCTGGAGAGGGGGTTTTCACTGGGGAACTCCTTCTCTTGGTCCTGTGCAGGTGTGGGTGAGTTTAATTTGGATTTGGTGGAGGTTTGGGAGATGTCCTATTTTTGGGCTTGAATTTGAACTCAGAAATTGAGCTCAGCTGGGGGAAATTGGGGCTGGAATCCAATGGGGATCAAGTGCTCTATGTGTGGAGAGTGGTCTGGAACAATTTTGACAGAGTTTCAGTAGGATTTGGTTCAGCACCTTCTTTGGCCGAGAGGTGGTGTGGTTTAAATAGAGGTGGCTGGAGGGCTTCCTAGGGGGTTTAATGGCTTGGATCAACTGCTCTGGTGAGGAGAAGAACAGCCATGGTGGCCATTAGGCATGGGACAAGTCAGCAAGGCAAAATTTAAAAATTGGCTCACATGGGTGCTTTCGGCCTGGTGGTTTCCGGCGGCTTTGGTGGTTGGCCGGCCAGGATCAGGTCACCCACAAGGTCAGGGAGGTCAGGGCTGGGTTTTAGTGCAGTCAATTGGCCATGGACATTTGTAAAGAGCTTGATTTAAATGGAATGGGAGAAGGCTCATTTTGGCTTGGTTTGGTTCAACTCATGTATTTGGGCTAGGTTCACCCCCTCCATGATCTGATTTGGGCTGAAGGGGATCAGTTGGGTCAGCTAGGAAGGGGTGGTGAAGTCCCCATCTAAGGTGATGTGGCTAATTTTGGTTAAAGTGTAACATGAATGGGGTTAAAAAAGTTTAGTGAAGGTTTAAGAAAAAAATCCCCTCCTTTACCATTAATGGGTTGGTGAGGTGGAAAGGGCTCCTCATGGCTTACATATGGCTTGTGCATGGCTCCATGGCTCCATGTGGCTTGGGGCCAAGCTTAATCAATTTCATGGAAATGGGTTTTAAGGATTTTGGATACATAGGGGTAATTTGGCACATGGCTTGGTTTAGAAAAGTTTAATAATGAATTTGAAACTTAGGGAGTGATTTAAATCAAAAGGAATGATGAGGGGAAAGTGTCATGTAAGCTTTGAATTGATTTTGGGCCTTTGGATTTGGTGGAAATAGGCTTTTAGGATGATTTAAGAAAGTGGGCCTTTAGGTTTGAAAACAAATTGGTGGATGGAAATTTTTGTAAAAGATTGGGCCAAACAAATGTTGGGTTTAGTTTAGGGATGTGTCATTGTTGACCTCATTTTTGATGAGGTCTTCTCTTCTTCTCTTTAGTACTTAGGATCTAGCCTTAGGCTTTTCCTTTGACTATCTTAGAGGATTAGAATTGGGACCCACCACCTAGAATTTCAAACCACTTCTTAACTCCTTGCAAACTCCACAAACTTGACTGTAGACCCCTAATCACGTAGAGGGTTAAAATCAAGTGTGGAAGTTTAAAGGATGAGTTCCTATAGGACTCTTTGGCCTTAGGGCGCCTACAGGTGGCACTGGTGCAGTGAGGGCTGACTTACACACACACTACACTTATACACTACACCTACACACTACACTTTCACACTCCTCCTAAAAAAAAAAACACACCCGTACCCGACTTGACCTCCTGACTCATGTAGGTGATTCACATGGATGGTCCTTAACCCCTAAGCCCTTGGCTAAGAGGGTTAGGAACAACATAGTGAATGCCTCAAATGAGTCCCTTCATGGCTCATGTGGGCTTGATATGGCTTCATGGCTCAACCAAAATGATTTTTATTCCACTTACATTCACCTAATCTTCCATTTTCCAAATTTTTAATTTTTGACCCCCGGGACCCTACACCCGCCAACCTACCCAAAGCCCTGAATAGCCCAAATTTCTCAAAAATTTCCAAATCACCCAAAATTCTCCAAAATCATTCCCAAACATTTCCACATCACTCAAACTGATCATCCATAACCAAAAATACCAAAAATTCCAAAAATACCTCCCAATACCCTCCAAATACCCAAAATACCCCTCTTAGCCAAAAATCCAAAAATTCAGAAAATTCCCAAAAAATTCCAGAAAATCCCAAATATTCCCAATTTCATGTTGTTCAACTACACCATGGGCCAATTTTGTCAATTTACCCCACTTTTATCAAAACCCCCAATTTGACCCATTTTAACCCAAAGTAAACCCGATGTCAAACCTAACCTACCCAATTGACCCAAATTCTGGTCCAATTCAATTCTAAACTTCAATTTAACATCCCCAACACCAATCTAGACCAAATCCAAGCCCAATTTGATTGGCATTGGGATCCAATTTCACTTTTGGCCTTAAAGCCCAATTTGGACCCATAACCCAAACCTAACCCAAATGAGCCCAAACCCCAAAATCAAAGCCCAACCAAAGTCAAAACCTCTTTGAAACACTCCCATAAATATTTCTCAACATTAATTTTACATCAATTTCAACCCTAGCCCAACATTGGCCCAAGTTAGCCCAATTTGACCTACATAGGCTCACTTACCAAATAAACCCAAATTCAAACCAATTCAACTCCAAATCACACCAAATTGACTCCAAGCCCTTCATAGAACATCCCTAAACCAATTATGACATTTATTTGACAAGGTCCTTCACAAAATCTTTACCCAAATGCCCATCCTAAAATCAAAAAGCCCATTTCCCCTTAAACTTTCCTAAAAGCCCACTTCCTTCGAATTCAAAAGCCCAAATTCATCTAAAGCCCACATGGCACTTTCCCTCATCATCCATTTAATCAAAATTGTCCCTAAGTTCCAAAGTCATCAATTAAACAATTCCAAATCAAGCCCCATACAAATTCCCATCAAAATATCAAAATTTTCTTAAATCCCTTTTTATTAAATTGACCCAAGCTTTTCCCAAGCCAAATGGAGCCAAGGATGAGCCATTCACAAGCCCTATGAAGCCATGAAAGTTTGGCATGTGACCATGCCATTAATGGCAAAAGGAGGAGGTCCTTTAACCATCTCCTAAAATTCATTAGCCTTAAGCATGTTTCCCCTTAACCAAGATTTAATCCAAATATTCTTGGATAAGGACATCACCACCTCTTGACCAGCTAGCCTAGCCGATCTTCTCGGCCCAGAGACCGGCCATGGGGAGGTGAACCCAACCCAAACCAATGGCTTGACCAATTTCGAAGCCAAAGTGGCCTCTCCCCCATACCATTTTAATCCAAACACTTTACACATGTCCAAGCCCGATTGACTTCACCATTGCCGAACCCGACCTCCACGGTCAAGATGGTGACCCATGCTCGCCGGCCGGCGCCCGGATCGCCGGAAAACACCATACCCGAGAGCTCACATGTGAGCCAACTTTGGAATTCTACCTTGCTGAGCTGCCCCATGCCCAATGGCCACCATGGTCGTTTTTCCCATGACCGGAGCAGTGATCCCGACCCTTGGCCATCCACGGGAGGCTCTCCGACCACCTCCATTTAAACCCGACCCCCTCGCGGCCATGGAGGGAGAGTTGCACAAACCTTGCCGAAACTCTGCCAAAATTGTTCCGGACCCTTCTCCACCCTTAGAGCGAGTTGATCCCCAGGTGTCGATTTGCCCTAATCCCCATCGATAAAACTCGATTTCCCAATCGAAATTCCACGCCAAAACCGGGACACTTCTCCACGGTGAGCCAATCCCCAAATTGATTGGTTCTACACCTTCACCGGACCAAGGGAAGGTGTCCCCCAACAAAAGCCCCATCTCCAGAGCCACCCGGTTGCTCCGGCCTCCAAGCTTTGTGATCGAGCTGTGGTCGAAGTCCAACCCGGACAATTCACCGGACCGGGAGACTTCATTTGGAGCTTGCTAAGATCCGATCGAAGGTGCAACAACTCTCGGATCGAAGCCACACTTCTCCGAGCAAAGGTATGAGCTAATTCTTCATCCCGAGCTTCTGGAGATTCTCCATTTCAAATGCTTTAATTTCGATGCATGATAACCGTATAGATGTGTTCGTCTCTTCGAAGACGAATCCATAGAAGCATAAGAACATGAAAATCCATTGAGTATCGAGTGAGATATTAGGGATTTAGTGTGGACGGCTCTCGGGTGAGGACACTTGAGGACGATGAACGGATGCCGTCCATTTAGTACACGCGCGGACTGACGGCCAAGATCGCGTCGGATCAGAAGACGGAGCGATACAGCGGGCCCCGGGAGCGCTGACTCGGATGGCGGCGTCGAATGGGATCGCGACGCGTGTGCGTTCGGAGATGCCGAGAATGACGCGGCGCCGCGTGGATAAATAGAAAATTAGGGATATTTTCTATTTATTTAATTCCCTAAACTTCAAAAATTCATAACTTTGTGTAGGAAAATCAGAAAAATAAAATAAAAATACCCTCTTGCTCAGTGAACAGAGAAGAATAATGTGGAAAAGAAATCATTTAATTTTATCAAGTATTTTATTTTTTATAATTTATTTACTCTCTGCATACATTTAATTCTCCATGCATGTATACAATTCACCATGGCATGAGACCATAGGGCTTTTGAAGCCTCTGAATTTGGGAACATTCCCTGAATTTTCCAAAGTCGAAGGCCATCCTATGAAGAGTTATTGATTTTTCAAATTCATGTCACTGTTTTAAGTATTTTAATTCCAATAAATAGCATGTTGTGAAATAAATTCTAGAAAAATTTGGTGATGTTCCTTATGACCGAGAGAACCACTAGGAAAAATAGGTTTTGAGTTAGTTCATTTTAGACAACCCTAATTGGCTTAAACACTCAAAATAGGTCTCTAATTAATTAGAGCTAACCATACATCAAATTGACTTCAAATCAATTCTCCATTGACCTTTAGGATCCGAAGAATCCACCATAAAAATTTGAGGTCAATTGGACTTGGTTAGCCCTATTAATTGGGTTGATTAAGCCACTTAGTCATTTTAAACTTTAAAAATTCATAACTTTCAAAATATCTTTCAAAAATTCACCAAATTGGTTTTGGAGCCTCTCTGATATCAGGGGAATTTAAGAAAATTAAAATTTCAATTTTCTAAAAAGTTGATTTTTAATATTATTTTAATATTTTTAATAATTAAAAAATAATAAAAATCACAAAAATAATAAAATTCACCAAAATGTCACATTTTGAATTTTAATCACTTAGGAACAAACCCCATATTTTTCTTAGGCCTATTTGGTGAGATATTAATTTTTTAAAGCTCTAGGGTAATTTTAAAATTAAAAAATGTATTTTCTAGCATTTTCACTAAAATAATTATAATAAATCATAGAAAAATCAGAAAATTGCAAAATTTGCTTCTCTGATTTCCTTGATATCAGAGAGATTTTTGAAAAACATAAAATTTATTTTTCAACATTTATTTTATTTTTAAATTAATTAACACTCCATAAATTAAAATATTTATAATAAAAATAATACAATTCAAAAAATCACCAAAATTGGTCCAAGTGGTCCCCTGGTCATTAGGAATGTCCCCTAATTTTCTTAAGGACAGAAACTTTCCCTTGGTCATGTTATTAAATTTTCCTTGGAAATCTCTATTTTCTACCAAAAATAATTATATAAATAAATTAAATACAGAAAAATCACATTTTCTCCTCTCATGTCTTTATTGACATATGAGTGAAGTCACATAAAAATTTCAAGTTCATTTGAGTTCAATTTAGTGAGTTATGAAATTATTAAGCTTAAAGGGTAAAGTGGTAATTAATTTTTTTTAATCCTTAATTAAAACTTTAGGTTTAATAAAAAAAATTAACAAGTAAAATATTTGATCCTAATCTGATTTGGATGATTGAAATTTAATAATTGAAGGGTAGAAACCCATTAAGCAATTTAAAATGATTAAACTTTAATTAAATAATTGATTAAATTTGGAAGAATAATAAAATTAGAATTATTAAAATAGGGATATTATTAGGAAGAGATTTATTCTTTAATTTAAAAAATCCCTAAATTAATCATTTCATTAATGTTTAATTCCTAATTAAAATGATAATTCAAATTTAAAACATTAAAAGACTTAATCATTAAACTAAAATTAAATTATTGAACTCTTTTAAAATTTTAATTAAAATTAAAATGAATAAAATTAAATTAAAAAATTAAATTAAATCAAATCAAATCAAATTAAAAATTAAATAATAAAAATTAAATTAAATTAAAAAATTAAATTAAATTAAATTAAAAATTAAATTAAATTAAATAAATTAAATTAAATTAAATTAAATTAAATCAAATTAAATTAAATTAAAAAAAAATTAAATCAAATTAATTTAATGTAACATCAAATCAAACTAAATTGAATTAAATTAAATTAAATTAAATTAAATTAAATTAAGTTAAATTAAATAACATCACCTAAGACATAAAGAAATAAGCCTCAAATAACTTGAACACTATTCCAAATTTAAACCCTTCGATTGAAATTAAGCTAAATCACAAACCATTTGAACACCAATTTACCCTCAAAAGCTTTAGTTATCATAACTCCTAAACGAATATTAAATGAAATGTTACTTCACTTATAGGACATTCAAATATCCTAGTTCATCGAGCAAGTTAACAAAACTTGAAAACCTCGAACGATCGATTCATTTACATAATTAAATTCATTTGGACTTAAAACAATCCTAGAAATATTGAAAAGATGTTTAAGATTCTTCTTAAGCACTTCCTCAATATGATAGGATATTTATAAGAACAATTGAACTTAATTGTTCTTTGATGAAGAAAATCGTCTTCAAACCAAAAACACAAGGAACTAGACGTCATAGGAAATGACTAGCTATAGGATTAGGAATTTGGTAGAAAACCATAACCCTTACCTTAGCTTTACTAGGAACTTGCTTAAATGTTCTAATCGTGTTTTAAGTGCGGCTTGGAATGACGGGAAGACCCTCCGGGTACGCTTTTATTTTATCAGCGATTTACTTTCCTGCAATTTACTTTCTTGCAATTTATTTTATTGCAAATGCACTTTACTTTTCTTGCATGATAAAACAACTCGTTGCATGAAAACCCACACCTTTAGGATAGTCCCTAAAGCTGAAACCAAAACTAAGTTAAAAGTCATTGCAAGATAAAATTCACCGCCACAACATTTCAAAATATAAAGCAACTCAAAATTTAATCACAAACGAACACAAAACTACAATTACAAGCTGAATTAAAACGTCTCGTTGGATGATCGGGAATACCTCGGATGATGTAACCTACGTGTTGCTAACGGGATTTCCCACGGTCTAAATGAAAGTGTGGAACTCATTCGGTTGAGTTTAGCAAATTCATCCGGACTAAGTGAATCCGATAAAAATAATGATGCGGAAGGATGGAGCCAGTGGGATCTTAACCGGTGTTGTTATAATCAACTTTAAGATTTGTTTTAATTAAAACACAAAAAACACTTGGAAATTAAGACTTCTCTAAACCAAAACACTTTTCTCATCCCCGATTTATGATTTCTAAAACTAAACCTCTGCAACAACAAGGAGCTCGGAGCATGGTGGGCGGCACGGCCATCGTCGTCGAGCAAAACTTGAATCTACTTCAAGAAAACTTTCCTAGAATTAAACAACAAAGCCATAGGACTTCGAGGTAGTTTGCACTAGTGCAACATAAATCCTCAACTCTTCATTAGGCATTTGCATTGCAAATTAAGCCCTAACTAGGTCTTAGGATTCCGAGGTAGTCGTCTGATACGACATAAACCCTCATATCTTCCAGTGCTATTTGTATGATTACTATCATATAAATATAAGCCCTAATTAATTAAAATTGGCAAAATTAAAACATTAAATAAACATTAGGACTTTCCTAAATCCAAGCCTAACATTAGGATAGTCTGGGAAGTCACCGAAGTTCACTTCGGGTCTGTGACATTCCCTACTTCTCTTCCTTTGGACTCCTAAAATAAAATGTTCCAAATTTGATCCATTCCCTATTGAAATTCCAAAATTCGATCCCTTGAAAACTTAAACTTTGAAATTCTTGAGAGCGAGAACTACTGATTATTATCGAGAGTTTTCTTAGGTGATTTCCGTCACTTAAGATGTAATTAACTATAGGGGCTTGCCCTTATAGGGAACTTTAAGAACCCGGAGTAATATAAACCTCGCTTAATGTCATTTATATTAAGCGGGGAACTTGTCGGCTTATAAAATTGGTTCGCGGACCAAACGGATGTCACAAATCTCTTAGTTTATTTAATCGAGCCCCATCATCGAGTCGTGTGTCTATTCTTCGGGATAGATACACGGTTTGTGGTGCGGTGCTCGTTTATATAAACTATTTGAGATGTGAGATCGGTTTGACTTCATATCTTAAAATCTTAATTTAAAATTATTTTCAAAATCAAAACACTACTTTTCAAATTATATATATATGTAAATTAAATTAAAAATTCGCCGACAATTCCTGTTAGGCGACCCCTTTTCAAAAATACAACACATAACCTAAAATATGCCGACAACTTCTGGCGACTCCGCTGGGGATAGTTCCTCTCTCCATTCTAATCAGACAATTCTGCTTTCAAAAATCGGTAGTGCATCCATGTCCCTTATGGATCAAACTACCCTTCTTTCCGTTGGGATACTATGTTCATTTCTACCTTGAACAAGTATAACCAACATTCTCTCGGATTTAGGAGCCACTGTTTAGACACCCCTAAACAGAGAGGTTCCGAGATCCTTTTACCTCATTTCTGAGGTGGGGTGGACCCCCGATAGGTGTTAGTTTAGGAGTGATCCTTCGAGTCGAGAAGTCTTGCTTAAGACTCTCTTTTCCTTTCCAACTCCGATTCAGATTCCTTACCTTCTCTACACCTTTGAACACTCCGTTCTAAATAAACAAACCCTCTAATAAGTGATTCTTTTAATAAGTGATTCCTTTTTATAAATACATGAACAAGAATGAGTTCGGACTTTTTTCGATTCCTTTCTTTTCGTCCTAAAGAAAAGAAGCATAACTTGGGATCGACAACCAGAATCTACCTGCGAAATGGAAGCCCCGAAGCCGATTTTCTCTTTTACCAATGGATTGGACTTCGGCTGTCTATAAGGATGAGATCTGCCGACAATGGAATCATCCGATTTGGACAAGGATTTGAAAACACGAACGTCGAGATCACCGACGTCTCCCTCTTTGCAGCGACGAACAAGGTATCCGAAGGCGAGGAGCCGCTGTCGAGTTCGACCTTAGGTCGACCCAAGAATTCCCTCCTCTGCAAAGGATCCCGACTAAGAGGAATACTGCTTGTCCGCGAAGAGGACTGTTCTTACTACCCCATTGGTCTAGTTGTTTCGCACCTACCCCGACTTTTGCCGAATCAAAGGGGAAAGAAATCCGGAATTATGATGGACTCGTTACAGTGGAGGGTACGGATCTTCTGTAAGACCTTCCGTTTTCGAAATCGGGTCCGGTTCAAAGATTCCATCAGCGACGAGGACCCGAAGAAGAAACGAAGTAGAAGGATCGCTAGAGAAGCCGTAGCTGCTTGAAATTGCTTTCCTAGAGGAAATTCCAGAGCTCGCCGGAATATACACCGCTGCCTGAATACATACCACTCTTGGGAGGAAGCGAGGTTTCATCCCCTCTCCGCCGCGAGAAGATGAAGAAAATATTCGCAAGATTGTCTGCCACATTACCACGACCCGCATATTACAACGATAGCCGCGAGAAAGAACTAGAACTACGCCGTTTGCTCGACTGCGAACTTTGGTAGAAAAGTTAGCAAAGAAGGAAAAGCGCCCCGTATCGGAAATTCTACGAAGGATAGGGCGGGTGCCGGTCAAATCCCGTCTTGGGCCCCGAGTAGAACCCGCCATCATGACGGAAAAGCCAAGTAAAAGAATGAAGGCTAGTCCGCCCGTTGTCGTCTCGGGATTACAAATTAGGGAGGATACCACCTTCCGGCATTTGGCCGACGGACCATCCGGTCCTAGACCTTCTGGCATTAGAAGGATGGTATGGCGTCCCACTTCTGGGCGAGTTGAGATTGAAACGACGGCCGAGAAAGAAAGTCTCGCCGGGAGACTTGAATGCGAAGAAAGTGCTACCGCGATGAAGGGGACTCGTGAGAAGGGGACCGGCGGCCTATCGCACGACAACCACGAAGACACACGAAAGCCCCGCTAGAAGATGCCATGGAAAAGTTCGAAACCGATATCCGACGATTGGCAAAAGAAAGAGAAGAAAAGCTCGGAGACGAGATTGATTCATCGGAATTCATGGACGACGAATACGCGGAAATCAACGTGGTTGAGACACGAGCTTCATCGGCTTTGCAAGGTGCTCCTCGCGGCCGCGAGAAGAGAGGAGCCGGAGCGATGAGAAGGCGGCTTCGGGAGAAAGACGACACGATCGCTCGAATGGCGAAAAGGATGGAAGAGATGGCCGTAGCTGCGGCCGCTCTCCGGAGTCGAAGTACGACCACATAGAGAGACACCCCCGAGAGGTCATTCACATTGTAGACGGAGGAAAGGAGATTACGTCCGTCGATGGGGATGATCGGCTGAAAAAGGATACAACACAAAGTATGATTCCCGAAAAGGATATCAAGAACTTGGTGGAACGACGGAGTGCGAGAAGCCTTAGTACAATCGAAGAGCGGGACATCCATTCGGACGGGTAGACCTTACCCGGAAGAATTCGACGACGTCCGATACCCGAAAGGCTTCGTACCACCTCCGTTCGAGACCTTCGACGGAGCCAGGGAACCCCGACGGCATGTGGCACACTTTCGTGCCGGTTGTTGCAATGCGGCGGGAGCGATGCATTACTCTTCCGACGAGTTCGTCGGCGGTCCGTCGAGAATCGCCTTCGGCGGTATGCGAGGTGCAAATGGTTCGGTGAAGACGTTCTCGGAGCTAGAGAACCTCTTCATCGAGCGATTCGTCGGAGCTCGGCACCACATCACTATAGGTGATTTAGTGGTAGAGAAACAAAAGCCGAATGAAACTTTGGTGGATTACATACTTCGATGGAGGAACTTAAGCATGAAGTGTGAACCACAACTGCAAGAACAACACGCGATCGGCATTTTACTTAAAAGCATTCACGGCCCGATAGCACTTCTCCTCGAGGATTCACTATTAAGACTTTTGAGAAGTTGTTAAGCAAGGCGGAAGCTTGCGAGAAGAGGCGAAGCAATTAAGTTTCGGCAGAGCAAGACGGACAAACAAAAGCCTGTAAAGACTTTTGAAAAGAAATCCGGGATCGTTGCGGCGAGTTGACAAAGGCAAGCAACCGATGCAAATACCACCGAACGGCCGCGGCAACCACAACGGAATTACCGACAACCCCGGCCCGGCTATCGGTCATCTCCGCGGTATGAACAACCACCTCGTCCGCAACGTACATTAAGGGAGCTTTTGAGCGAGAGAATATCCGTTCAAGAATGAAGCGATGCCGAAAATGTTCCGTGAGTACGATGAAGACTCCGGATTTTCGACTGTCGAGCCTAAAAGACCCGAGAGGAAGTCAACAAGAAAGGTGAGCCCGACTTTTGCCCTTACCACCGGATGCTTGGGCACAAAATAGAAGATTGCATTACCTTCAAAAGTTGGCTCAATGACAACCTTCGGAAAGGGAATATAACGATCCCGAAGGAATACATGAAGGAACCCCGAAAGGAGGTTCCGTCGATGTTGTCTCGGCCGATCCCATCATTCGATAGATCCCTATACGGCCGACGATGGATGGACTACCGCTTGGACGAGGTCTTCGAAAAAGATTTTAGACGAGCATCCAAGCCGCTTCGGTGCGAGCTTCAATTCAGAGTTTGAAACACGTTAAGCCGATGCCTATCACTTGCGATAGAAGAACCACCTCAACGGAGACGATTGAAGAGAAAAAGAAAATCGACGAAGAAGATAGGACCGAGGCTCCTAAGGCTAGACTAGGGGCTGCTTATCCTAGGATAGTTGTTTCCGATTCGGGGGAGAAATCCCTCGAACCTCTGATTTTGTATGATTATCTGCTCACTTCGGTGGGATCATATAATGATAAGGGTGATGGCGTTGGCTACGTTTTGACTGTTTCTAACGATTACGTAACTAACGGTAATCCGGATATCGATTTCGATACCAACGACAATTCTCAAATCATACACGATCTCGACGAGCAAAATAACGAAGAAGACATCCATCAAGGAGGCTACGAGAGTTCAACAAGCAACGAATCTATCTGCGAGTTTCGAGGAGCTCCAGTCACGATAGAGTTAGAGCCTTCAGACTCTGAAGCTAATCCGGAAGAGCCTCTCATTCCGATTCAAGAAGAGACACCGGCAAGCTCAACAATAGATTCAGAGGAAATTACAGAAGTCAACTTAAGAAGTGGAAAAGTTCTACCTCCGAGAATGAGTCCAAAGGACAAAGGAAGCGGTGGTTGTTCAAGAAGAACCAACCCGGCAGAAGGAATACCCATTCGAGAAGAAGCGAGAGACACATGAAAATAAAGTGGACTACAACGTGCTAGCCCATCTTAGGAAACTACCGACCAAGCCGAGCATCTACGACGCTCTCATCTTATCGAAGGAGATGAGAGAAGCTCCGATCGAGGCCTTACTTGATCCGGAAATTTGCTTAGCTCGAATGGCCGGAGATTCCTTAGATGAGGTTTGCTCGTTAAAGGAACAACGAGGTGTTACCTTCACGGACAATGACCTACTACTTGGAACGACGGATCACAACCGACGGTTGTACATTTCGATTACAATCGGAAAATTTACACTCTCCGAGTATTGGTGGATCCGGGAGCATCAATCGATATAATGAATCTTCGAACGCTAGCATACTTGGAAATTGATGCTCGTGAACTCGAAGCCGACAAAATGTTATTAAGAGGATTCAACCGGAAAGGAGAAAGAGCCCTCGGCTCAATAACACTGCTAATGAAGACCGGGTGACTTAGCAAAGACAACCGCAAAATTTCACATAATTGATTCGAAACATCGTTCAATGCTCTCTTGGGCCGACCATGGATACATGAAAACGGGATGGTACCATCATCTCTACATCGAGTGCATCAAATACTACGATGGAGGGGAACGAGTGCATCAAAGGTGACTTACAACCATTCTCCGTACATGAAATTGGAATCCACGAGGATGCGAGCTTATTATGCACCACCGAAGAAAACGATCTTCTCCGGAGATACCATAACAAATGAAGCAAAGAAAGTTCGGGACAACGAAGAACCCGAAGTTCTAGTCCAACAGCCACTCACCACTCCCTTACGGCGAGATGGTGAAGGTTTCTCCACAACTCGCATCCGAGGTCGAGGCCGGGGACGAGGTCGTGGTAGAGACATTAGGACGATTGGACAGAGGAAACCGACCATCAATGTCGATTGGGAAGATAGTTCTGAAGAAGAAAAAGAAATCAAACAAGAAGCAGCGACAATAAGTCGGAAGAAGCCGCAATTCAGAATCCCTCTCGAAGATGAAAGAAACGAAGAATATAAATCGATCTACGAGAAGATTAACCACTATGTACATACTATGACTCGACCCCGATCCATTCTAATAAGATCGAGGGTATGGAGGTCGAAGAGGTACGTAGCGGTGGTGCAAAGCCCATCAAATTCTACCGTGGTGCTCCTTCCTCCAAAAGCGAAAATAATGTACAACTTGAAGATGCTACTTCATCGGAATTAATGGAATTGCCTTTTGAGTGGTACTCTCCCTGTGTTCAAAATTTAATTCAACGTGGTTTCTTACCTCGACAGTGGACAAAAGGTCAATCTCAACATTTTGAAAAATTATGGAATAATTCCGGTCATCCACCCAATTCGAAGCATGGTCTCGGATTCGGCACAGTAGGATCAGTTGATGATACTGAATTTTGCTTGGTTGTCACTTGCGAATCTAATGAAAACTGCATGGAAACAACGGACGAACTCGAAGATTTACAAATTGGAGACGCTCCACCGAATTCGAAGAAGAAATCAAATCTACGATAGATGAGTTAACAGAAGTTAACTTAGGTACTAGCGAAGAGCCTAGACCTACCTTTGTTAGCTCCTTACTCGATAAAGAAGACTCCAGAAGAAATAATCAAGTTATTAATGGAATTCGAAGATCGTTTTGCTTGGAGCTACGATGAGATGCCGGGTTTAGCTCCGAGAGGTCGCGAGTCCATAAGCTAGGGGTGGATCCTGCTTCGGTTCCGGTCGGACGAGGTCCCGGAAAAATGCGTCTAGAAATCGAACAACAAGTCATAGCCGAAGTTAAAAAGTTAATAGACGCTAAATTTGTCCGTGAAGAACAATACCCGACTTGGTTAGCCAACGTGGTACCGATCGGGAAGAAGAATGGTCGGATCGGAATTTGTGTGGATTTCGAGAGATTTAAACAAGGCATGTCCAAAAGATGAATTTCCTCTACCGATCCGGAATTAATGATCGACATCGCTTCGACGCATGAAATATTCTCATTCATGGATGGATCTTCGGGATACGACCGGATAAAAATGGCTCCGAGAAGATGAAAAGCTTACGACATTCGAACGCCGATCGGGATATATTGCTACACGGTGATGCCATTCGGATCGAAGAACGCGGGAGCAACCTACCGGAGAGCAATGACAAGAATTTTTGATGATCTCATCCACAATCGAGTCGAATGCTACGTGGACGATGTGGTCATCGAAAGCAAAGTAAAGGAAAACCACTCGTATGATTTGAGAATTGTTTTCGAACGGTTAAGACAATTTAACCTTAAGATGAATCCCTTAAAATGCGCCTTCGGCGTCACGTCCGGGAAATTCTTAGGATTCGTTGTCCGACATCGTGGAATTGAAATCGACCGGAGAAAGATTAAAGGCTATCTTAGAAATGCCACCTCCCGGAACCTTAAAACAACTACGATCTTTTCAAGGGAAGGCGGCATATCTTCGACGCTTTATCTCGAACTTGTCGGGTAGGTGTCGGCCTTTCTCGGCACTAGTTAAAAAGGACGCCAAATTTATTTGGGAAGAGAAATGCCGAGAGGGCCTTCGAGGACATTAAACAATACTTAATGACACCTCCTGTCTTAGCAGCCCCGAGTCTCGGGTAGACCGCCGATACTTTACACCGCGGCTTTAGACGACTCTCTCGGAGCCCTGTTAGCCCGAGTCGATGATGAGGGTAAAGAAAATGCTCTTTACTTACTTAAGCCGTCGTTTGCTTCCGACGGAAGTAAGGTATCCCGCAATTGAAAAGCATTGTTTGGCCACGATCTTCGCCGCTCGAAGCTCGGGCACTACATGCTTTCTCACAAGGTCAACCTAATCTCGAAGTTTAATCCATTGCAATACTTGATGACTCGTCCAACGCTTTCCGAGCGGACTTGCCGGATGGTCGATGATATTATTACAATTCGATATAACTTTCGTGCCTCTTCGTGCCGTAAAGGGACAAGTCTTAGCGGACTTCCTTGCGAGCACACCCTTTGCGGCAGAATCTCCTCTCGATGACGATGCGCAGATGAACAAATAATGAACCTAGAAGACCTTGATGATCGACGTTGGGAATTATATTTCGACGGAGCATCTTCAGCGCACAAAGACGAAGAATCGCAAGTGATAGTGCCGGTAAAGGCGGGAATCGGGCTAATCTTTATAACACGGAGCGGGGGATGTTAAGATACTCCTACCACTTGACAAAACCATGTACAAACAACGAAGCGGAATACGAAGCCCTCATAACGGGACTCGGAATTAACCATTCGAATGGGGATAACGGACATCAACATCTACGGAGATTCACGGTTAATCATTCAACGGATCGCCGGACGGTACTGAATTTTAAAGCCAAGACTCGAACAATACTTCCGGTATGCCATACAGTTGTTGGAACGGATTCCAAATGTGACAATCTACAAAATTCCCGAAAAGAAAATGCTTTAGCGGATGCTTTAGCCCGTCTCGCAAAAGAATTTGCTCGTTTGCAAGATGAATCGGTAGAAGTGTCGGTTCACGGACGTCGGGTCCTATCACGGTTCGACATAGACACAATACACAAATCGAGAAAAGAAAAAGGATCAATTGCGGCGAGTGACGGAAAACACGGAAGATTGGCGACAACCATTAATAGATTACACCGCAAACGGGAAAACTACCGGATGATAGGTCGCTAGCCCATCGGATCAAGAAAAGAACTGCGTCCTACGCATTAATAAACGATACATTATACGGAAGGTCTTTTGATCAAATGTGGCTAAGGTGCCTAAGCGGGTCCGAGGCCCGTGAAATTGTTAAAGAGGTGCATTCGGGACTCCGTGGCGCTCACCGATCGGGCCCGAAAATGAAAATGAAAATTAAAAGACTAGGAGCTACTATCGGCCCTCGATGATGACCGACTGCATGAAAATCGCCGAAGAGCTGTCACCAATGCCAAGTGCACGGAGTAGTTCGCACCAACCTCCAAATGTGCTACATCCGACAATTGCGTCGTGGCCATTTGAATGTTGGGGCACGGATATAGTGGGTCCAATAGAACCACCATCTTCAAAAGGACATCGCTTCATTCTTGCGGCTACAGATTACTTTTCCAAGTGGGCGGGCGAGTTCCACTTAGGAAGTGAAAGCACACAACGTGCTACGGTTTTTCAAGAACCAAGTTGTCTACCGTTTCGGGGTGCCGCGCGAGGTCATCTCGGATAATGGGTCGGCATTCGAAGCACGCAAATCAACAATTTTGTCGGGAGACACGGAATCGGCCGGCGATACTCAACAATTTACTACCCAAGAGCAAACGGCCTCGTCGAGGCTTTTAATAAAACTCTCGTTCAAATCTTAAAGAAAACCTTGGACGATAATAAGAGAAATTGGCACGAGAAGTTGTTAGAAGCCTTATGGGCCTACCGGGACAACCTTCGAACTCCTACGCAAGCTACACCTTACGCTGCGGTGTATGGGTCCGAGCGTAGTGTTACCTTTAGAGGTTCGGCTTCCTTCACTCGGAATTGCGAGTTGCAAATAAAATCACAACGGAAGAGAACGCCAAATTACGACTCGAAGAATTAGAGAGCACGGAAGAGAAAAGATTTGCGGCGCAACAAAATTTAAAACTATACCAAGCTAAGATGATTCGAAGCCCATGATAAGCGGGTCCGCCGAAGAACCTTGAAAGTTGGTGATTTAGTTCTTGTTCTCAAAAGACCTATTCTTGCACACCGCGAAGATAGGAGGAAAATTTGAACCCACTTGGGAAGGACCGTTTGTGGTTGAAGCGAGTATACTCGGGAGGTTCCTACCGGCTAGTGAATTGCCGGGGAGAACGACATATGCTTCGATCGATGGACGATACTTAAAAAAGTACTACGCTACTCGATGTTTCGAAGGAATGAATTCTTCGACCACTAAGAAACACGGGCGAAAGTAATTACTTATGATTGGGTCCGAACCCAAAAAATAATAAAATGTGCTAAAATAAATAAAATCCGATAATAAAATTTTCCTTGTTTTCTTTTCCAAATCAAAATCTCTTACACGATCTTATCCCACTTCATTCTCGTTAAGTTTAAAAATATAAGGATAATAAAAAAAATGTCTTTAATAAACATTTTCTTAATGTTCTTGTTCTTAGTACGGCCCACGATCCTTTTCCTTGTCTTTTCGCAGGAAATGTCGAACGGGCGGTTGGTCTCGAACTTTAAGAATGGCGTAAGCCTTGCACTCGATGAAAAGAGGGTGAAAGATGGAGCGATAATCGAGATTGACTCGGATTTCGCACCGGCGGAGCCTACGATACGAGGAAAGTGGCCGGGTCCCGGTTGACCGAGAAGAACTGCCGGACGGACGAGTGATGAAAGTGGGTGGCCCAAGCCACCAATCCGAGCAGCAAGAAAAGAAAGACAAACATTGAAGAAGATAAGAAAATGAAGTACGTAGTCGCTACGGCGAAGGCGGAGCTTGTCGGCGCCGCGCCTACGGAGATTCAAGAAGTTCGAAGAGCTACTCTCACGACAACGCAACGAAGAAATAAGAATCGCCGTATCCGTAAGATGTTAACAAAACTAGGCTGCGGACCGGCGCAACGAGACGAGTTGCTAATGTCGGTGCATACACTTCGAGGACACCGGTTCACCGGGAACTCGAAGAAAGGAGGCCAGCTCCTAGGATAACGAGAAGAACCGGGGAAATCTCCGGAAGATCGGAAGAAAGAAGGCTACCACGCCACCGGATAGAACCACCAATGATGCATGACCTTGTTGCAGAAGCAACCCGAGGGATGTCCCGACGGGCATCATCCACGAGGAGCCAAGGTATGCGGGGAGAACGTGAAGGGATTGAACCGTATATTCCACAATATGTCACCGGGCCTCGCCATACGCGGATCATTCCGAAATACGAGTCGGAGAGAATGCAGAATGTTGAAAAGAAAACCTTTGAATACTTCGAGAGAATTAAAGGCAGAAGAATCAATATACTAGAGGGCCTCGAGCTACATACAGACGTATTCTCAGAGTATGAACAGCAGCAAATCGTGGATTGCATTCGGGATTTGAAAAGAATGGGCCGAGCGGGCCGCCTAAGGGAAAACACATACTCAGAACCCGGAGATGGATGCCAGGGAAGGGAAGAATCACAATACAATGTGGATGTTGTTACAACTTTGCGGAGGACAGGAAGGGAAACCCACCGGGAATACTCCGTCATGGGCAAGTGGATCCGATGCCATTAGTCATCAAGAGAATGGTAAAGAGATTGATAACATGGAGGGTACTGCCGGCGGATTGCATACCCAATAGCTGCATTATCAACATCTACAAACGAGGTGATCGCATACCCCCACACATAGATCACCACGACTTTGTCGGACCTTTCGCACGGTCTCTTTCCTGAGCGAGTGTAACATCATGTTCGGATCGACCTCCGGATAGCGGGCCCGGGTGAGTTCCGAGGGCCGGTAAAGATACCACTACCGGTAGGTTCCGTCATGATGCGAAGGGCAACGGAGCGGATATCGCTAAGCATTGCATACCAGGAGTACCGGTGAAGCGGATCTCGGTTACGTTCGGAAGGATGGACGACGGGAAGACACCTTACCATTTCCGACGTAGACCGGAGCTAGAGAGCCTCCGGCCTTACGGTTGTGAGTTACATGGAAAATATCACACCTCCAATGTACATCCATACGGCATCCTTGCCAAGGATGGCTTGGAAGGTGATGTTATTGACCATGTACCCCACTATTCGGACATGGATTTTTGACGGATGCTTCTTTGGATGGATCGACAAAGATCATACACGATCCGTTTTGAGTTTACATGGATTGTATGAAATATATTCCAGATCAAGATGTATGATGTATCTTCTACATGATTGGAATGAAAGTGACCATGTCACATTTTTGGCCTTCACCTCTTTTGTGCAAATTGATTGGGAAACGCCGTTAAAGTTAAATGAACTTCGAACAAAGAACAGAAAAAGAATAAAACAAAAGAGAATAAAAGAAAACTTTCCTTAAAAAAAAATCTAAAAAAAATGACAAACACCAAATTCACATGAACATTAAATAAACGATAAAATAAAATTTGAATCATTAAAAGATAAACAAAATCAACATAAATGTTAAATCAAATTCTCAATCAAATTTCAAATGTGATCTTCCAAATTTCAAATCAAATCTTAAATCAAATTTCAACCGAGTTCAAACTCATCCTTCCAAATTCAAGTTCAATCTTTTCCAGGATTCCAAATCTCTATCAAATCTCAAATTCGATCTTCCGGATCTTAAATCAAATCTCGATCGAAAATTCAAATTCAATCTCCCAAATCTGAAATCCAATCCGTTCTGTTCTCTCCCTGTCTGGGATGGAAGCGGTTGATTCCATTGACGCGGATCGAATCTGATGGCGAGGAATCACATTCGATCCAAACCAGCAACTTTCAATCAACTCTTCTGAATGGGATATGTAACATCTACATATTCCCTCCTAATCTATTTCCTTCCATGAAAGTCTTTTACAACTTTCATGAAATTCTCGAAACACCAAAATTCCACACTCTTCAAATCAACACTACAAATCTTTGCAAAATCAATTACCAAAAAATTCAAATTCAAACTTTTGGGTCGAGGATTTTACATCCAAGACTGCACTGCTTTAGGATTCTTTCCCTATTGCACTGAAATACATCAAATTCAAACTCTTGGGTCGAGGATTTTACATCCAAGACTGCACTGCTTTAGGATTCTTTCCCTATTGCACTGAAATACATCAAATTCAAACTCTTGGATCGAGGATTTTACATCCAAGACTGCACTGCTTTAGGATTCTTTCCCTATTGCACTGAAATACATCAAATTCAAACTTTTGGGTCGAGGATTTTACGTCCAAGACTGCACTGCTTTAAGATTCTTTCCCTATTGCACTGAAATAAATCAAATTCAAACTCTTGGGTCGAGGATTTTACGTCCAAGACTGCACTGCTTTAGGATTCTTTCCTATTGCACTTTGAAATACATCAAATTCGAACTCTTGGGTCGAGGATTTTACATCCAAGACTGCACTTGCTTTAGGATTCTTTCCCTATTGCACTTCGAAATACATCAAATTCAAACTCTTGGGTCGAGGATTTTACATCCAAGACCGCACTTGCTAGGATTCTTTCCCTATTGCACTGAAATACATCAAATTCGAACTTTTGGGTCGAGGATTTTACGTCCAAGACCTGCATCGCTTTAGGATTCTTTCCCTATTGCACTTTGAAATACATCGAATTCAAACTCTTGGGTCGAGGATTTTACGTCCAAGACCGCACTGCTTTAGGATTCTTTCCCTATTGCACTCGAAATACATCAAATTCAAACTTTTGGTTCGAGGATTTTACATCCAAGTCTGCACTGTCTAGGATTCTTTCCCTATTGCACCTGAAATACATCAAATTCGAACTTTTGGGTCGAGGATTTTACATCCAAGACCGCATTGCTTTAGGATTCTTTCCTGTGCCTTGAAATACATCAAATTCAAACTCTTGGGTCGAGGATTTTACGTCCAAGATCGCATCGCTTTAGGATTCTTTCCCTATCGCACTGAAATACATCAAATTCAAACTTTTGGGTCGAGGATTTTACATCCAAGATCGCTCGCTCTAGGATTCTTTCCTATTGCCTTTGAAATACATCAAATTCAAACTTTTGGGTCGAGGATTTTACATCCAAGACTGCCTTGCTTTAGGATTCTTTCCTATTGCATTGAAATACATCAAATTCAAACTTTTGGGTCGAGGATTTTACATCCAAGACTGCATCGCTCTAGGATTCTTTCCTATCGCACTTGAAATACATCAAATTCAAACTTTTGGGTCGAGGATTTTACATCCAAGATCGCCATTGCTTTAGGATTCTTTCCCTATCGCACTTGAAATACATCAAATTCAAACTTTTGGGTCGAGGATTTTACATCCAAGACCGCACTCGCTTTAGGATTCTTTCCTATTGCACCGAAATACATCAAATTCAAACTTTTGGGTCGAGGATTTTACATCCAAGTGCCTACTGCTTTAGGATTCTTTCCCTATTGCACTGAAATACATCAAATCAAATTCCGGGGTTAAGGATTTTACATCCGAGACTGCATTGCTTTAGGATCATTTCTCTATCGCAATGAAATACATCAAAATCAAACTCTTGAGGTTAAGGATTTTACATCCAATACCGCATTACTGCGAGATCTTTCCTCATTGTAATGATCCAATCCAATCGATTCGATCTTCTTTTGGGGTTGAAGATGTTACATCTAAAACTTCAAAATTCCAATTTTCATTTCAAATCAAATCCCTTCAAATTAATCTTGACAAACTTCAATCTAAATTGAAACTCCAAATTGAAATCTAAACTCACACATCATGACTTGAACATGAAACAAAATAAAATCTAAATCGAAATTCTCCCGGATCATGTGATTTGGGATTCACCTCCTTTTCCTTTCCCTGACAAGAGTTCGAGAATCTCCGGTTCCGGAGATATACTTGACACTCCCAGCAGAAGCTCTTCTACTTCGTCCTAAGTTTGTTACTTAGACATCCGTGTTGGTTTTGTTGATCGCTTCGGTCAACACCAATACGCGCGGTGTGCTCCGTCGACTCACCACACCTATTGGGGGTCCATTTGTTGACCTCATTTTTGATGAGGTCTTCTCTTCTTCTCTTTAGTACTTAGGATCTAGCCTTAGGCTTTTCCTTTGACTATCTTAGAGGATTAGAATTGGGACCCACCACCTAGAATTTCAAACCACTTCTTAACTCCCTGCAAACTCCACAAACTTGACTGTAGACCCCTAATCACCTAGAGGGTTGAAATCAAGTGTGGAAGTTTAAAGGATGAGTTCCTATAGGACTCTTTGGCCTTAGGACTGCCCTGGGTGGCCTGGTCTGGTGAGGGGCTGACTTACACACACACTACACTTATACAATACACCTACACACTACACTTTCACACGCCTCCTAAAAAAAAAAACACACCCATACCCGACTTGACCTCCTGACTCATGTAGGTGATTCACATGGATGGTCCTTAACCCCTAAGCCCTTGGCTAAGAGGGTTAGGAACAACATAGTGAATGCCTCAAATGAGTCCCTTCATGGCTCATGTGGGCTTGATATGGCTTCATGGCTCAACCAAAATGATTTTTATTCACTTACATTCACCTAATCTTCCATTTTCCAAATTTTTAATTTTTGACCCCGGGACCCTACACCTGCCAACCTACCCAAAGCTCCGAATAGCCCAAATTTCTCAAAATTTCCAAATCACCCAAAACTCTCCAAAATCATTCCCAAACATTTCCACATCACTCAAACTGATCATCCATAACCAAAAATACCAAAAATTCCAAAAATACCTCCCAATACCCTCCAAATACCCAAAATACCCCTCTTAGCCAAAAAATCCAAAAATTCAGAAAATTCCCAGAAAATTCCAGAAAATCCCAAATATTCCCAATTTCATGTTGTTCAACTACACCATGGGCCAATTTTGTCAATTTACCCCACTTTTATCAAAACCCCCAATTTGACCCATTTTAACCCAAAGTAAACCCAATGTCGAACCTAACCTACCCAATTGACCCAAATTCTGGTCCAATTCAATTCTAAACTTCAATTTAACATCCCCAACACCAATCTAGACCAAATCCAAGCCCAATTTGATTGGCATTGGGATCCAATTTCACTCTTGGCCTTAAAGCCCAATTTGGACCCATAACCCGAACCTAACCCAAATGAGCCCAAACCCCAAAATCAAAGCCCAACCAAAGTCAAAACCTCTTTGAAACACTCCCATAAATATTTCTCAACATTAATTTTACATCAATTTCAACCCTAGCCCAACATTGGCCCAAGTTAGCCCAATTTGACCTACATAGGCTCACTTACCAAATAAACCCAAATTCAAACCAATTCAACTCCAAATCACACCAAATTGACTCCAAGCCCTTCATAGAACATCCCTAAACCAATTATGACATTTAATTGACAAGGTCCTTCACAAAATCTTTACCCAAATGCCCATCCTAAAATCAAAAAGCCCATTTCCCCTTAAACTTTCCTAAAAGCCCACTTCCTTCAATTTCAAAAGCCCAAATTCATCCAAAGCCCACATGGCACTTTCCCTCATCATCCATTTAATCAAAATTGTCCCTAAGTTCCAAAGTCATCAATTAAACAATTCCAAATCAAGCCCCATACAAATTCCCATCAAAATATCAAAATTTTCTTAAATCCCTTTTTATGAAATTGACCCAAGCTTTTCCCAAGCCAAATGGAGCCAAGGATGAGCCATTCACAAGCCATATGAAGCCATGAAAGTTTGGCATGTGACCATGCCATTAATGGCAAAAGGAGGAGGTCCTTTAACCATCTCCTAAAAGTCATTAGCCTTAAGCATGTTTCCCCTTAACCAAGATTTAATCCAAATATTCTTGGATAAGGACATCACCACCTCTTGACCGGCTAGCCTAGCCGATCTTCTCGGCCCAAGACCGACCATGGGGAGGTGAACCCAACCCAAACCAATGGGTTGACCAATTTCAAGCCAAAGTGGCCTCTCCCCCATACCATTTTAATCCAAACACTTTACACATGTCCAAGCCCGATTGACTTCACCATTGCCAAACCACGACCTCCACGGTCGAGATGGTGACCCATGCCTGCCGGCCACGGCCGCTGGATCGCCGGAAAACACCATACCCGAGAGCTCACATGTGAGCCAACTTTGGAATTCTACCTTGCTGAGCTGCCCCATGCCCGATGGCCACCATGGCTGTTTTTCCCATGACCGGAGCAGCTGATCCCGACCCTTGGCCATCCACAGGAGGCTCTCCAGGCCACCTCTGTTTAAACCCGACCCCCTCACGGCCATGGAGGGAGAGTTGCACAAACCTTGCCGAAACTCCGCCAAAATTGTTCCGGACCCTTCTCCACCCTTAGAGCGGTTGATCCCAGGTGTCGATTTGCCCTAATCCCCACCGATAAAACTCGATTTCCCAGTCGAAATTCCACCCAAAACCGGGACACTTCTCCACAGTGAGCCAATCCCCAAATTGATTGGTTCTACACCTTCACCGGACCGAGGGAAGGTGTCCCCGACAAAAGCCCCATCTCCGAGCCACCCGGTTGCTCCGGCCTCACGAGCTTTGTGATCGGGCGTGGTCGAAGTCCAACCTGGACAATTCACCGCGACCGGGAGACTTCATCCGGAGCTTGCTAGGATCCAATCGAAGGTGCAACAACTCTCGGATCGAAGCCACACTTCTGCGAGCAAAGGTATGAGCTAATTCTTCATCCCGAGCTTACGGAGATTCTCCATTTTAAATGCTTTAATTTCGATGCATGATAACCGTATAGATGTGTTCGTCTCTTCAAGACGAATCCATAGAGCATAAGAACATGAAAATCCATTGAGTATCGAGTGAGATATTAGGGATTTAGTGTGGACGGCTCTCGGGTGAGGACACTTGAGGATGATGAACGGATGCCGTCCATTTAGTACACGCGCGGACGGACGGCCAAGATCGCGTCGGATCAGAAGACGGAGCGATACAGCGAGCCCCGGGAGCACTGACTCGGATGGCGGCGTCGAATGGGATCGCGACGCGTGTGCGTTCGGAGATGCCGAGGATGACGCGGCGCCGCGTGGATAAATAGAAAATTAGGGATATTTTCTATTTATTTAATTCCCTAAACTTCAAAAATTCATAACTTTGTGTAGGAAAATCGGAAAAATAAAATAAAAATACCCTCTTGCTCGGTGAACGAGAGGAGAATAATGTGGAAAAGAAATCATTTAATTTCATCAAGTATTTTATTTTTATAATTTATTTACTCTCTGCATACATTTAATTCTCCATGCATGTATACAATTCACCATGGCATGAGACCATAGGGCTTTTGAAGCCTCTCGAATTTAGGAACATTCCCTGAATTTTCCAAAGTCGGAGGCCATCCCTATGAAGAGTTATTGATTTTTCAAATTCATGTCACTGTTTTGAGTATTTTAATTCCAATAAATAGCATGTTGTGAAATAAATTCTAGAAAAATTTGGTGATGTTCCTTATGACCAGAGAACCCTAGGAAAAATAGGTTTTGAGTTAGTTCATTTTAGACGACCCTAATTGGCTTAAACACTCAAAATAGGTCTCTAATTAATTAGAGCTAACCATACATCAAATTGACTTCAAATAAATTCTCCATTGACCTTTAGGATCAGAAGAATCCACCATAAAAATTTGAGGTCAATTGGACTTGGTTAGCCCTATTAATTGGGTTGATTAAGCCAATTAGTCATTTTTAACTTTAAAAATTCATAACTTTCAAAATATCTTTCAAAAATTCATTAAATTGGTTTTGGAGCCTCTCTGATATCAGGGGAATTTAAGAAAATTAAAATTTCAATTTTCTAAAAAAGTTGATTTTTAATATTATTTTAATATTTTTAATAATTAAAAAATAATAAAAATCACAAAAATAATAAAATTCACCAAAATGTCACATTTTGAATTTTAATCACTTAGGAACAAACCCCATATTTTTCTTAGGCCTATTTGGTGAGATATTAATTTTTAAAGCTCTAGGGTAATTTTAAAATTAAAAAATGTATTTTCTAGCATTTTCACTAAAATAATTATAATAAATCATAGAAAAATCAGAAAATTGCAAAATTTGCTTCTCTGATTTCCTTGATATCAGAGAGATTTTTGAAAAACATAAAATTCATTTTTCAACATTTATTTTATTTTTAAATTAATTAACACTCCAGAACTTAAAATATTTATAATAAAAATAATACAATTCAAAAAATCACCAAAATTGGTCCAAGTGGTCCCCTGGTCATTAGGAATGTCCCCTAATTTTCTTAAGGACAGAAACCTTCCCTTGGTCATGTTATTAAATTTTCCTTGGAAATCTCTATTTTCTACCAAAAATAATTATATAAATAAATTAAATACAGAAAAATCACATTTTCTCCTCTCATGTCTTTATTGACATATGAGTGAAGTCACATAAAAATTTCAAGTTCATTTGAGTTCAATTTAGTGAGTTATGAAATTATTAAGCTTAAAGGGTAAAGTGGTAATTAATTTTTTTTAATCCTTAATTAAAACTTTAGGTTTAATAAAAAAAAATTAACAAGTAAATTATTTGATCCTAATCTGATTTGGATGATTGAAATTTAATAATTGAAGGGTAGAAACCCATTAAGCAATTTAAAATGATTAAACTTTAATTAAATAATTGATTAAATTTGGAAGAATAATAAAATTAGAATTATTAAAATAGGGATATTATTAGGAAGAGATTTATTCTTTAATTTAAAAAATCCCTAAATTAATCATTTCATTAATGTTTAATTCCTAATTAAAATGATAATTCAAATTTAAAACATTAAAAGACTTAATCATTAAACTAAAATTAAATTATTGAACTCTTTTAAAATTTTAATTAAAATTAAAATGAATAAAATTAAATTAAAAAATTAAATTAAATCAAATCAAATCAAATTAAAAATTAAAATTAAAAATTAAATTAAAAATTAAATTAAATTAAATTAAATTAAATTAAAAATTAAATTAAATTAAATAAATTAAATTAAATTAAATTAAATTAAATCAAATTAAATTAAATTAAAAAAAAATTAAATCAAATTAATTTAATGTAACATCAAATCGAAACTAAATTGAATTAAATTAAATTAAATTAAATTAAATTAAATTAAGTTAAATTAAATAACATCACCTAAGACATAAAGAAATAAGCCTAAAATAACTTGAACACTATTCCAAATTTAAACCCTTCGATTGAAATTAAGACTAAATCACAAACCATTTGAACACCAATTTACCCTCAAAAGCTTTAGTTATCATAACTCCTAAACGAATATTAAATGAAATGTTACTTCACTTATAGGACATCCAAATATCCTAGTTCACTGAAGCAAGTTAACAAAACTTGAAAACCTCGGACGATCGATTCATTTACATAATTAAATTCATTTGGACTTAAAACAATCCTAGAAATATTGAAAAGATGTTTAAGATTCTTCTTAAGCACTTCCTCGATATGATAGGATATTTATAAGAACAATTGAACTTAATTGTTCTTCGATGAAGAAAATCGTCTTCAAACCAAAAACACAAGGAACCTAGACGTCATAGGAAATGACTAGCTATAGGATTAGGAATTTGGTAGAAAACCATAACCCTTACCTTAGCTTTACTAGGAACTTGCTTAAATGTTCTAATCGTGTTTTAAGTGCAGCTTGGAATGACGGGAAGACCCTCCGAGTACGCTTTTATTTTATCACGATTTACTTTCCTGCAATTTACTTTCTTGCAATTTATTTTATTGCAAATGCACTTTACTTTTCTTGCATGATAAAACAATCGTTGCATGAAAACCCACACCTTTAGGATAGTCCCTAAAGCTGAAACCAAAACTAAGTTAAAAGTCATTGCAAGATAAAATTCACCGCCACAACATTTCAAAATATAAAGCAACTCAAATTTTAATCACAAACGAACACAAAACTACAATTACAAGCCGAATTAAAACGTCTTGTTGGATGATCGGGAATACCTCGGATGATGTAACCTACGTGTTGCTAACGGGATTTCCCAGCGGTCTAAATGAAAGTGTGGAACTCATTTAGTTGAGTTTAGCAAATTCATCCGGACTAAGTGAATCCGATAAAAATAATGATGCGGAAGGATGGAGCCGTGGGATCTTAAGCGGTGTTGTTATAATCAACTTTAAGATTTGTTTTAATTAAAACACAAAAAACACTTGGAAATTAAGACTTCTCTAAACCAAAACACTTTTCTCATCCCACGATTTATGATTTCTAAAACTAAACCTCGCAACAACAAGGAGCTCGGAGCATGGTGGGCGGCACGGCCATCGTCGTCGGCAAAACTTGAATCTACTTGACAAAAACTTTCCTAGAATTAAACAACAAAGCCATAGGACTTCGAGGTAGTTTGCCTAGTGCAACATAAATCCTCAACTCTTCGTTAGGCATTTGCATTGCAAATTAAGCCCTAACCGGTCTTAGGATTCCGAGGTAGTCGTCTGATACGACATAAACCCTCATATCTTCCAGGCTATTTGTATGATTCTATCATATAAATATAAGCCCTAATTAATTAAAATTGGCAAAATTAAAACATTAAATAAACATTAGGACTTTCCTAAATCCAAGCCTAACATTAGGATAGTCTGGGAAGTCACCGAAGTTCACTTCGGGTCTGTGACATCCCCTACTTCTCTTCCTTTGGACTCCTAAAATAAAATGTTCCAAATTTGATCCATTCCCTATTGAAATTCCAAAACTCGATCCCTTGAAAACTTAAACTTTGAAATTCTTGAGAGCAGAACTATCGATTATTATCGAGAGTTTTCTTAGGTGATTTCCGTCACTTAAGATGTAATTAACTATAGGGGCTTGCCCTTATAGGGAAGTTTAAGAACCCGAGGTAATATAAACCACCGCTTAATTCATTTATATTAAGCGGGGAACTTGTCGGCTTATAAAATTGGTTCGCAGACCAAACGGATGTCACAAATCTCTTAGTTTATTTAATCGAGCCCCATCATCAAGCAGTGTGTCTATTCTTCGGGATAGATACACGGTTTGTGATGCGGTGCTCGTTTATATAAACTATTTGAGATGTGAGATCAGTTTGACTTCATATCTTAAAATTTTTTAAAATTATTTTCAAAATCAAAACACTACTTTTCAAATTATATATATATGTAAATTAAATTAAAAATTCACCGACAATTCCTGTTAGGCGACCCCTTTTCAAAAATACAACACATAACCTAAAATATGCCGACAGTCATGAACATTTTAGAAAAGGTTTGAAATAATTTGGGGTTGAATTGGGTTTAATTTGGGATTTTTTGTTAAAGAGGTCAAAGTGGGTCAAATTGGGCTAACTTGGGCTAAGGTTGGGCTAGTGTTGGATTTGATTTAAAATTAATGTTGAGAAATGTTTATGGGGGTGCTACAATGAGTTTTCAACTTTGGTTGGGCTTTGGTTTTGGGATTTAGGCTTATTTGGGTTAGGTTTGGGTTTAGGCCAAAAATGGGGATTTTGGTTTGGATTAGGTTTGGGTGGAGTTTAGGTTCAAATTTGGGGAAAATCAAGTTAGTGTTTTGTTTGTGGGGATGTTAGGAAGGTTTAGGAAGAGATTTGGGGTTAATTGGAGTTGAATTGGTTGGTTTGGGCTAAGTTTAGGTCATGGGCCAAAATTGGGTTTTAGGCTTCAAATTGGAATTGGATCCAAATGTCAATCAAATTGGGCTTGGATTTGGTCTAGATTGATATTGGGGATATTGAATTGAAGTTTAGAATTGAATTGGATTAAAATTGAGGTCAATTGGGTTGGTTTAGTTTGATATTGGGTCTACTCGGGTTAAGAATGGGTCAAATTGGGGGTTTTAGTAAAAGTGGGTTAAATTGACAAAATTGGCCTATAGTGTAGTTGAACAAAATGAAATTGAGAATATTTGGGATTTTCTGGAATTTTCTGGAAATTTTTGGAATTTATGAAATTTTTGGTTAAGAAGGGCATTTTAGGTATTTGGAGGGTATTGGGGGTATTTTTGGAAACATTCGTATATTTGGCTAAGGATGATCAATTTGAATAGTGTGAAATTTTTAGGACTAATTTTGAGGAATTTTGGGTAATTTAGGAAATTTTGAGAATTTTGGATAGTTTCAAGGACATTTGGTAGGTTTAGCGGGTGTGGGGCCCTAGGGGTCAAAAATTGAAATTTTGAGAAAATGAAGATTGATCAAGTTTGAGTAGAATGGAATCACTTTGGTTAAGACATGAAGCCATATCAAGCCCATAAGAGCCATGAGAGGACTCATTTGAGGCATTCACTATGTTGTTCCTAACCCTCTTAGCCAAGGGCCTAGGGGTTAAGGTCCATCCATATGAATTACCTACATGAGTCAGGAAGTAAAGCTAGGCATGAATGGTTTTAGGATTGGAATGTGTGTGAAAGTGTAATGTGTGTGCAAGTCAACCCTCACCAGACCAGGCCACCCAGGGTAGTCCTAAGGCCAAAGAGTCCTATAGGGAACTCATCCTTTAAACCTCCACATTTGATCTTAACCCTCCAAGTGACTTGGGAGTTTGCAGGAAGTTAAGAGGTGTTCTAATTTCTAAGTGGTGGGTTCCATTTCTAGTCCTCTAAGATATTCAAAAGGAAAGCCTTAGGCTAGATCCTAAGTACTAAGGAGAGAGAAGAGAAAAGACCTCATAAAAAATGAAGTCAACAAATGGACCCCCAATAGGTGTGGTGTGCTAACCAAGCACACCGCGCGTATTGGCGTTGACCGAAGAGATCAACAAAACCAACACAGACATCTAAGTGACACACTTAGAACAGAGTAGAAACAAATTTCCGCTGGGGAGTATCGAGTATATCTCCAAGACTGGAGATCCCTGAACTCTCGCTGGGGAAAAGAGAAGGAGGTGAATTCCAGATCATAAGATCTGGGAAAATTTGATTTAGATTTCATTTCATTTTTTGTTTTAAGTTTAAATTTATGAGTTTAGATTTCGATTTGTTTTGAGTTTCAATTTCGATTGAAGTTTAATTTAAAATTGATTCAAGAAAATTTTGAATTTGAAATGAGAATTGGAACCTAGGTTCCAACCTCGAGATTTAAAAAGAGAACTGGAATTTAGGTACCAGCCTCGAAAGGGAGAATTGAAATTTGGTATCAATCTAGGAAAGAGAGTCGGAATTTGGTACCGACCTCGAAAGGAGAGAACTAGAATTTCGTACCAGTCTCCAAAGAGGGAATTGAAATTTGGTATCAATCTCAGAAAGAGAGTCGGAATTTGAGTACCGACCTCGAAAAGAGAGAACCGGAATTTGGTACCGACCTCGAAAGGAGAGAACTGGAATTTGGTACCAGTCTCAGAAAGAGAGTCGGAATTTGGTACCGACCTCGAAAGGAGAGAACTAGAATTTGGTACCAGTCTCAAAAGAGAGAATTGAAATTTGGTATCAATCTCGAAAAGAGGTCGGAATTTGGTACCGACCTCGAAAGGAGAGAACTGGAATTTGGTACCAGTCTCGAAAGAGAGAATTGAAATTTGGTATCAGTCTCGGAAAGAGAGACGGAATTTGGTACCGACCTCGAAAGGAGAGAACTGAAATTTGGTACCAGTTTTGAAAGAGAGAATTGAAATTTGGTATCAATCTCGGAAAGAGAGTCGGAATTTGGTACTGACCTCGAGAGGAGAGAACTGGAATTTGGTACCAGTCTTGAAAGAGAGAATTGAAATTTGATATCAATCTCGGAAAGAGAGTCAGAATTTGGTACCGACCTCAAAAGGAGAGAACTTGAATTTGGTACCAGTCTCGAAAGAGAGAATTGAAATTTGGTATCAATCTCGGAAAGAGAGTCGGAATTTGGTACCAACCTTGAAAGGAGAGAACTGGAATTTAGTACCAGTCTCGAAAGAGAGAATTGAAATTTGGTATCAATCTCGGAAAGAGAGTCTGAATTTGAGTGCGACCTCGAAAGGAGAGAGCCGGAATTTAGTACCGGTCTCGAAAGAGAGAATTGAAATTTGGTATCGATCTCGGAAGAGAGTCGGAATTTGGTACCGACCTCGAAAGGAGAGAGCTGGAATTTGGTACCGAGTCTCGAAAGAGAGAATTGAAATTTGGTATCAATCTCGGAAAGAGAGTCGGAATTTGAGTACTGACCTCGAAATGAGAGAACTAGAATTTGGTACCGTCTCGAAAGAGAGAATTGAAATTTGGTATCAATCTCGGAAAGAGAGTCGGAATTTGGTACCGACCTCAAAAGGAGAGAGCTGGAATTTAGTATTAGTCTCAAAAGAGAGAATCAGAATTTAGGTACTGAACCTGAAAGTTTAAAGAGAACTGGAATTGGGTTCCAGCCTCGAAGGTCTAAAGAGAACTGGAATCTGGTACTAGACTCGAAAGTCTAATGAGAAATGGAAACTGGATCCGATCTGGAAGATTTAATGAGAAATGGAAACTGGTTCCAATCTCGAAGATTTAATGAGAAATGGAAACTGGCTCCAATCTCAAAGATTTAATGAGAAATGGAAACTGGTGGAAACTGGTTCCAATCTCGAAGATTTAATGAGAAATGGAAACTGGTTCCAATCTCGAAAGTTTATCTGTATGAAGAGGGACCCAATCCCATGCCATCAGAACCAAACCGAACAAAGTTCGTGGCTCCGTGTCAATAGAACTAGTCGATCCTCTAACACGCAGAGAAAAGATTTAAAAAGAACTTGTAAGTGTACCAAGTTGAAAAGGCTCGACCTGGTGACAAGTCGAGGAAAAGATTTGAATTTCAGAAGGGTTTCAAACATATTTAGTTTTGAAGAATAATTGAAGGATTCAGATCGAAGGATTCAGATCGAAGGATTCAGATCGAAGGATTCAGATTAAGATTTAAATTCATTTCTAAAAGCAGCTGTCAAAATCCATGTCTTAATAGTGAGATACATGGACAATAACATCACCTTCCAAGTCATCCTTGGCAAAAATGCCGTATGGATGTGCATTGGAGGTGTGCTATCTCCCATGTAACTCACGACTACGTAAAGTCGAAAATTCTCTAACTCTGGATCTGGCTGGAAGTGGAAAGGCATTTTTCTGTCGTCCATCCTTCTGAAAGTAACAGAGATTCACTCAACGGGCACTCCTGGAATACAATGTTTTGCGATGTTCGCTCCATTCTCTTTTAACACCATGACGGAACCTACTGGTTGTGGTATCTCTATTGGCCCTCGGAATTCACCGGGGACTGCTATCCGGAGGTCAGAACCGAACATGATATTGCACTGGTTGACAAAAGACACTGTGCAGAAAGGTCTAACGAAATCATGATGGTCTATATGTGGAGGTATGCAGTCGCCCTCCTTGTAGATGTTAATGATGCAGCTGTTGGGTATGCAATCTGCAGGCAATACCCTCCATGTTATAATCCTCTTTACCATTCTTTTAATAACATTCGGCATCAGATCCACTTCACTGCGACGGAGTATCCCTGGTGGATTTCTTTTTTTGTCTACCGCAAAGTTGTAGCAACATCCGCACTAGATCGTAACTCTTCCTTTCCCTGGCATCCATCTTCGGGGTTCTGAATAAGTCTTTTCCCTCAGACGACCAGCTCGGCCCATTTTCTGGAGTTCAAGTATGCAGTCTACAATTCTTGTTGTTCGTAATCTGAGAATACATCTGTATGTAGCTTGAGGCATTCTAAGATATTGATCCTTTTGCCTCCAATTCTCTCAAAGTATTCGAAAGTTTTCTTTTCAACATTCTACATTCTTTCCAACTCATATTCTGGAATTATCTGCAATCGGCGAGGTCTAGTAACGTCTTGGGGAATGTATGGTTCCACCCCGAGCACGCTCTCCGTATGTCTTGGCTCCTCGGGGATAGTCTCTATCGGGACATCCTGCGGGGTTGCTTTCGCAACAAGACTCTTCAGACCGGTAGCTACGTCCGGCGTCGTGGTACTTTCTCTGTTTCTATTTTCCTCGAGATTTCTTTCATCCTTTCTGCTGTACTTGGAATCGACTTCCTCCTTTCTGGTTCCTGACAAACCAATCTCTTCGAAGCATTTGTACTGACGGTAGCATCTGTATCTTCACGCTGATCTGCTACCAGCTTAGTCAGCATCTTGCGAATGTGACGGTTCTTGTTCCTTCGCTGAGTGGCTGTGAGAGTAGCTCTCCTTACCCCTTGGATTTCTATGGGCACGGCACTGACAAGCCTGCCCTCTGCTGTAGCAACAACGGACTTAACTTTCTTGTCTTCTCCCGTTGCGTGAGCGGTGTTTACTTTTCTCTTCTTGCTGGCGGATGGTTGACTTGAGCCACCCAATTTCATCACTGTATGGCTGCGGAGTTCTTCCCGATCGATCGGGGTCCAATCATTTTCTTCATATTGCAGCCCGGCTGGTGTGAAGTCAGAGTCAATCTCGATCACGGCTCCATCCCTCACCCTCTTTTCATCAAGTGCTAGACTCACGCCATTCTTAAAGTTCAGAACCAACCGCTCGTTCGACATTTCCCTGCGAAAAACAAGGAAAGGATCAGGAGCTGTACTAAGAAAAAGAACAGTAGAAAAATATGTTTATTAATGAAGAGCTTTTATTTTTTTATTTTAAATTTAAATAGGAGTAGGAAAAGATCAAGAGTGAGACTCGATTTGAAAGGAAGGATAAAAAATTTATTATCATGATTTCACATGTTTTCTTTTAACATTTTTTTTCTAACGATATTCTTTATCATCCACTTTCTTTATTTATATTTTTGGGTTCAGACCAGTCATAAGTAATTACTGTGCCCGTGCTTCTAAGAATGAGGATTCATCCTTCGAAACATCAGGTTGTGTAATACTTCTTGAGATATCGTCCATTAATTGGAAGCATAGGTCGCTCTCCACGGCAGTTTACAAGCTGGTAGGAACCTCCTGAGTAAACTGTCTCGACCACAAATGGCCCTTTGCAAGTCGGTTCAAATTTACCACCTATCTTGCGATGTGCAAGGATAGGTCTTCTGAGAACTAGAACCAAGTCATCGACTTTGAATATCCTTGGACGGACCAATTTATCATGGGCCTTGATCATCTTGGCTTGATACAGTTCCAAATTCTGCTGTGCTGAGAGTCTTTTCCCTTTTAGGCTTTCCAATTCTTCGAGTCGTAGTCTGGCATTTTCTTCCGTAGTGATTTTATTCACAACTGCAACTCTAAGAGACGGAAGCTGAACCTCTAAGGGTAGAACGGCCTCGGACCCGTACACTAAGGCGTAAGGCGTAGACTGGGTGGGAGTTCTGAAAGTCGTCCTGTAGGCCCATAAGGCTTCTAGCAACTTCTCATGCCAATTTCTCTTATTTTCGTCCAAAGTTTTCTTTAGAATTTGAACGAGAGTTTTATTAAAAGCCTCGGTCAGGCTGTTCGCTCTTGGGTAGTAGATTGTCGAATAACGCCAGTCGATTCCATGTCTTCTGACAAAATTGTTGATTTTCATACTCTTGAACGTGGATCCGTTATCTGAGATAATTCTGCGCGGTACCCCAATGTAGCACGTGATGTGCTTTTACTTCTCTGAGCGGTACTGCTTCTGCCCACTTAGAAAAGTAATCGCAGTTGCAAGAATGAAGTGATGTCCTCTTGAAGAAGGCGATTCTATCGGACCCACGATATCGTGCCCCCAACACTCGAAATGGCCACGACGCGATTGTCGGATGTAGCACATTTGGAGGTTGATGTAGAACCACTCCGTGCACTTGGCACTCGGTGACAACTTTTAGCAATCTTCATGCAATTGGTCATCATTGAGGGCCGGTAGTACCTAGTCTTTTAATCTTCATTTTCATTTTCGGACCCGACTGATGAGCGCCACAAAGTCCAGAGTGTACTTCTTTAACAATTTCACGAGCCTCGAACCCGCTCAGGCATCTTAGCCACATCTGATCAAAAGACCTTCTGTATAACGTGTTGTTTATCAATGCGTAAGACAGAGTTCTTTTCTTGATTTGATGGTTTATCGACTTATCGTCTGCTAGATTTCCTGTTTGCAAGTAGTCTATTAGTGGCTGCCGCCAATCTTCTGTATTTTCTATCACTGCTGCAACTGTTTCTTCTGCTCTTCCTTCTGTTTTGTGTATTGTATCCATGTCGAGCTATGATAGAACATGTCGTCCTTGAACTGACACTTCAACTGACTCGTCCTGTAAGCAGGCAAATTCCTTTGCAAGTTGGGCTAACGGATTTGTGAGAGCGTTTTCTCTCCTGGGAATCTTGTAGATCGTTACTTTTGGAATTTGCTCCAACAGTCTCATGGCATACTGAAAGTACTGCTCAAGCCTTGGTTTTAAAATTCTGTACTGTCCGGCGACTTGTTGAATGATCAACTGAGAATCTCCATAGATGTTGATATATGTTATCTTCATCTGAATAGTTAATTCCAGTCCGGTTATGATGGCTTCGTATTTTTCCTCGTTGTTTGTACACGGTTCTGTTAGATGGTAGTAGTATCTTAACATTCCCCGCTCCGGTGTTATAAAGATTAATCCGATTCCGGCCTTACCGGGCACTATCGTTTGCGATTCTTTATCTTTCTGTGCTGAGGATGCTCCATCGAAGTACAGTTCCCAACGCTGATCATCAGGGTCTTCTAAGCTCATTATCTGCTCGTCTGGCAAGTCGTCGTTGAGAGGCGATTCTGCCGGTAAAGGGTGTGCTGTGAGGAAGTCTGCTAGGACTTGTCCCTTTACGGCATGAAGAGGAATGAAGGTTATGTCGAATTGCAATAGTATCATCGACCACCTAGCAAGTCTGCCAGAAAGCGTCGGTCGGGTCATCAAATATTGCAACGGATTGAACTTCGAAATAAGGTTGACTTTATGAGAAAGCATGTAGTGCCTGAGCTTCTGTGCGGCGAAGATCAGGGCCAAACAGTGCTTCTCAATAGGAGGATACTTTACTTCCGTCAGAATTAGACAACGGCTTAAGTAGTAGAGAGCATTTTCTTTTCCCTCGTCATTGACCTGGGATAGTAGGGCTCCGAGAGAGTTGTCTAAAGCCGCGGTATAAAGTATCAACGTTTACTCGACTGGGTCTGGTAAGACAGGAGGTGTCATTAGGTATTGTTTGATGTCATCGAAGGCCCGTTGGCATTTCTCTTACCAAATGAATTTGGGGTCCTTTTTAACCAATGCCGAGAAGGGCTGACACCTACCTGACAAGTTCGAGATAAAGCGTCGAAGATATGCCAACTTTCCTTGGAAGGAACGTAGCAGTTTTAAGGTTTTGGGAGGCGGTATTTCTAAGATAGCTTTAATCTTCTCTGGATCGATTTCAATTCCACGATGTCGGACGACAAATCCTAAGAATTTCCCAGAGGTGACGCCGAAGGCGTCATTTCGAGGATTCATCTTAAGGTTAAATTGTCTTAATCGCTCGAAAATAATTCTCAAATCATACAAGTGATCTTCCTTTAATTTGCTCTTGATGACCACATCATCCACGTAACACTCGACTTGGTTGTGAATGAGATCATAAAAAATCCTCGTCATTGCTCTTTGGTAAGTTGCTCCTGCGTTCTTTAATCCAAATAGCATCACTATGTAGCAGTACACTCCAATTGGCATTCTGAAGGTTGTGAGCTTTTCATCTTCCGGTGCCACCTTTATCTGGTTGTATCCTGATGATCCATCCATGAAAGAGAAGATTTCATGTGTCGAAGCGATGTCGATCATCAGTTCTGGAATTGGTAGTGGGAATTCATCCTTTGGACATGCTTTATTCAAATCTCTGAAATCCACGCAGATTCTGATCTAACCATTCTTCTTTTTGACTGGTACCACATTGGCTAACCAAGTCGGGTATTGCTCTTCACGGACAAATTTAGCGTCTATTAGCTTCTTAACTTCAGCTATTACTTGTTGTTCAATCTCTAGACGCATTCTTCTCGGAGCATGTCGGTCGGAACGACGAGTGTGATCCACTCCTAGCCTGTGAACTACAACCTCTGGAGCTAATCCTGGTATTTCGTCATAACTCCAAGCAAAACAGTTTTTGAACTACATTAATAGCTTGATTATGTTTTCGGAGTCTTCTTTATTGAGTAAGGAGCTAACAAAGGTCGGCCTAGGCTCTTCGTTAGTACCTAAGTTAACTTCCATTAACTCGAATATTGTAGATTTAATTTCTTCTTTGAATTCTGGTAGAGCATCTCCGACTGGTAGATCTTCGAGATCTTCTGAAGCTTCAAAGCAGTCTTCATTAGGCTCGCAAGTGAAAACCAAGAAAAATCCCGTATCGTCAACTGATCCTACCGTGCCGAATCCAAGACCATGTTTTGAATTAGGAGGCCGGCTGGCATTATTCCATAATTTTTCAAAATGTTGTGATTGACCTTTTGTCCATTGTCGAGGTAAGACACCACATTGAATTAAATTTTGAACACAGGGAGAGTACCACTCAAAAGGCTGTTCCATTAATTCGGAGAAGTAACATCTTCAAATTGTACATTTTTTTCAGTATTGGAAGAAGAAGCACCACGGTAGAATTTGATCGGTTTAGTACCACCATGTACCTCCTTGACCACCATACCCTCGATCTTATTAGAACAGATCGGGGTCAGGGTCATAGTATGTACATAGTGGTTAATCTTCTCGTACATTGATTTGTATTCTTCATTCTTTTCATCTTCGAGAGAGATCTTGAACTGGGGTTTCTTTTGATTTACTATTTCTGCTCCTTTCTTGATTTCTTCTTCTTCGGAACTGGTCTCCCATTCAACGTTGATGACTGGTTTCTTCTGTCCAACTGTTCTAACATTCCTTCCACGACCCCGTCCCCGACCTCGACCTCGGGTGCGAGTTCTAGAGAAACCTTCACCATCTCTCCGTAAGAGAGTGGTGAGTAACTGTTGGACTAGAATTTCAGGCTCTTCATCGCCTTGCACTTCTTTTACTTCATTTGGTACGGCGTTTCTGGAAAAGATTGTTTTCTTCGGAGGCGCGTAGTAGGCTTCATCTTCGTGAATTCCGATTTCATGCACGGAGAATGGTTGCAAGTCACCTTTGATACATTGTTCTCCTCCTTCGTAATACTTTATACACTGGTGCAGAGACGACGGTACCATCCGATTTTCATGGATCCATGGCCGACCCAGTAGAGCGTTGAATGATGTTTCAAAATCAATTATGTGGAATTTTGCTAAATCATTGTCCGTGAAGGTAACACCTCGATGTTCTTTTAACGAGCAAACCTCGTCGAAGGATTTACCGGCCATTTGAGCTAACCAAATCTCTGGATCAAGTAGAGCCTTGATCAGAGCTTCCCTCATCTCCTTTGACAAGATCAGAGCGTCGTATATGTTTAGTTTGGCTGGTAGCTTCCTAAGATGGGCTAGCACGGTGTAGTCTACTTTATTACCATGTTCCTCGGTTTCTTCCCGAATGGGCAATTCCTCTACTGGTGTTGACTCTTCCTGAGCAACCACCTGCTTTCCTTTATCCTTTGGACCCATTCTTGAGGGTAGAATTTTTCCACTTCTCAAATTGACTTCAGTTATTTCTTCTGAATTTGATGCTGGATCTGCTGGTGTCTCCCCTTGAATCGGAATGACTGGCTCTTCTGCTGTTGCTTCAGAATCTGATGACTCTAGTTCTATTGCAATCGGAGCTCCTCGAAATTCGTAAATAGACTCGTTGCTTGTTGAGCTGTCGTAGCCATCTTTGTGAACGTCTTCTCCTTCGTCGTGGTCATCGAGGTTTAGTATGATTTGAGAATCGTTATTTATATCGAAATTGAGATCCATATTAGGTTGGTTTTTCGTTAGTTATGTAATCGTTAGAAACAGTCAAAACATAGCCAACGCCAAAACTCTTATCATTATAAGATCCCGTCGGGGCGAGCAAATAATCATACAGAGTCAGAGGTTCGAGAGATTTCTCCCCCGAATCGAAAACAACCATCCTGGGATAAGCAACCCCTAATCTGCTCTTCAGAGCCTCAGTTTTCTTCTCTTCTACGATCTTCTCCTCCTTCTGGGGCGATTCTTCGATCACAGGCGATAGTGCCGGCCGCGCTGGCTTCAAACTCTGAGTTGAAGCGCGTACTGAAGCAGTTTGGATGTGATCCAAAATTTTCTTTGAAGACTTTGTCCAGACGGTACTCCATCCATCATGGGTCGTGTAAGGTTCTATCGGAACAATAGGATCCTTTAAAATAACATTGATGGAACCTCCTTTTTGGGGTTCCTTTATGTATTCCTTCAGGATCGTTATGTTCCCTTTCCGGAGATTGTCGTCAAGTAAAACCTTGAAAGTGATGAAATCCTCTATCTTATGCCCGAGCATCCGGTGGTATGGGCAATAGTTTGGATGATCTTTCTTGTTGACTTCTTCCAGCCTCTTGGGCTCTGGTAGCTGAAAATCTAGTGTCTTTATTAAACTGCGGAACATCTTCGCCACTGCTTCAGTTTTGAATGGATATTCCTTGTTCAGAAAATCTTTCAGGGTATGCTGTGGATGAGGCGGTTGTTCATAATGCTGAGGCGACTGATAACTCAGTCGAGGCTGTTGATAACCCTGCTGAGGTTGTTGGTAAGTATGTTACGGTGGTTGATAGCTAGGCTGTGGCCGCTCTAGTTGTATCGGCACTGGCTGCTTACCCTTATCTATTGCCGCGACGAATCCGGATTTCTTTTCAAATGCTTTTGCGGGCTTCTACTTATCGTTCTTATCCACGAAACTTAGCTGCTTTGCTTCCTCTTGTAAGCTCCCGACCTTGCTAAGCAGCTTTTCGAAAGTCTTGATTGTAAATCCTTTAAGAAGAAGTGCTATCGAGCCATGGATACTCTTAAGCAAGATGTCGACTGCATGCTGTTCCTGCAGCTGTGGTTCACACTTCATGCTTAAATTTCTCTATCGAAGTATGTAATCCATTAGAGTTTCTTTTGGTTTCTGGTGCTCCACCACTAGATCAGCAATGGTGATGTGGTGCCGAGCTCCGGCAAACCGCTTAACGAAAAGGTTTTCTAACTCTGAAAAGGTCTTAACTGAACCATTTGGCAATTCTGTGTACCACTCGAAGGCGATCCACGACAAGCTGGCCGACGAGGCGACGAAAGAGTAAGGCGTCACTCCCACCGGCATTGCGGCAACTAGCACGAAAATGTGCGACATGTCGCCGGGGTTTCCCGTTCCATCAAAAGTCTTAAACGAGAGGTGGTACGAAGCCTTTCGGGTATTATGCTCGCGTCGAATTCTTACGGGTAAGTTCTACCCATCCGAATAGATGCTCTACTCTTAGACTGTGCTTGGGGCTTCTGTACTCTGCTGTTCTACCATGTTTTTAATGTCCTTTTCGGGAATCATGCTCTGTGCAGAATCCTTCTTTGGTGGCTCATCTCCATTGACGGATGTGATCTCTTTTCCTCCATCTGCAATATGGATGATTTCTGGAGGTGTTTCTTTCTGAGGTTGCACCTGACTTTGGAGAGTGGCTAAAGCAGCAGTCATCTCTTCCATCCTCCTTGCTCTCATCACTTCTGGTTCATCTCTTTCCGCAGCTGCCGGAGCGCCCTGCGAGGCTGACGATGCTCGTGTTTCAACCATGTTGATCTCGGAATACTCCTCATCCATGAACTCTGATGAATCAAATTCCTTTTCCAACTTTTCTCCTCTTTCTTTTGCCAACCGTCGGATATCCGTCCTTAGCTTTCCTATAGCATCCTCGAGGGGTCTCTTCCAGACGGTCTCGCGGTTGTTGTGTGATGGTTGTTGAATTTCTTTTTAAGGATTTTCTTTTATTGCAGTAGCACTTCCTTCTGATTCAGGCTCTTTGACGAGGCTTTTCTTCTCAGGCCGTTGTGTTGGTCTTGGCTCGGTAATAATAGGTCGCCACACCATCCTTCTTGCAGCAGAAGGCCTAGGATCGGACGGTCTGTCGGCTATATGCTGGTAAGGGGTGTCCTCCCTAAGATGATGGCCCGATACAACAACAGGTGAACTAGCTCTCATTTTCTTTCTTGGTTTCTCTACGGTAGTGACAGGCTCTATTTGTGGTCCGAGGTGGGATCTAGCTGGCACTCGTCCCATTCGTCTTAGGATTTCTGATACGGGGCATCTTTCTTTCTTTGCCAATTTTTCTATCACAGCTTGTAGCCGAGCAAATGGCATAGTCTTAACCCTTTTTCTTTTGTAGTTACTATAGTATGCAGGTCGGGGTAGTGTAGTGGCAATCCTTCGGACATCTTCTTCATCCGATGCGAGCGGAGAGGGGTGAAACCTACTCCTTCCAACAGAGGTATATACTCGAGCGGTTCTTCTCTTTCTTCGAGAATTCTTCTAGAAAAGCAACTTCGAGCGGCTTTGGATTTCTCGATCTCGGCGATCTTTCGCTTCTATTTCTCCTTTGAGTCCGAGTTAGGGGTGCAACTCTTGAACTAGACCCAGTCTCGAAAACAGATGGTATTTTAGCAAAATCTGTACCCTCCACGGTGACAGGCTCACCACAGACTTGGATTTCCTTCCCCTTCAGTTTGGCAGAAGCCAGGGTAGGTGCAGAGATGACTAGACCGGTGGGGGTAGAGACAACAGTCCTCCTACGAATAGCAGTACTTCTTTCAGCTAGAACCCTTTGCGGGGAGGGAGATCTTGAGCCGACTTCGAGTTGAACTCGATTACGGGCTCTTCGGTTTCGGCACTTTGTCCATTAGTGCGAAGAGAGTGACGTCGGCGAACTTGATATCCGTGTTGTCGAATCCTTGTCCAAAGCCGATGATCCCATTGTCGGGCGACTCATCCTTATAGATGGCGAAGTCCATAACATTGGTGAAGGAGAAAATTAACTTTGGGGCAGTCATTTTCTGCATGGTAGATTTTGAACGTCAGTCCAGAATTATGCTTCCTTTTGTCGCAAAACTTAGGACGAAAAAGAAAGAGTTCGAACACATTTTTGTTTATCTTAATGTATTTATGATTTAAAAGAGTTTATTTATTAAAGGGTCGTTTATTAGAGGATTTGTTTGTTAGGAACGAAATGTTTAAAGAACGGAAGTTTATAGAAAAGAAAGGGACCCGGTTCAGAATTGGAAAGGAAGAGAAAGTCTCGTAAAAATTCTCAATCCGAAGGACCGCTCCTAAGCTAACACCTATTGGGGGTCCACCCCACCTCAGAAAAAGAGGTAAAAGGATTTCGGAACCTCTCTGTTTAGGGGTGTCTAAACAGTGGCTCCTAAATCCGAGAGAAGTTGACTATACTTGTTCAAGATAGAAATGAACGTAGTATGCCAACAGAAGAATGATAGTTTTGGTCCACTAGGGATATGGACTCACTATAGATTTATGAAAGTAAAACCATCTAATTAAAATGGAGAGAGGAACTAGTCACCAGTGGAGTCGCTAGAAATTGTCGGCATATTTTTAGGTTTTTGTGTTGTATTTTAAAAAAAGGGGTGGCCTATAGAAGTTGTCGGTGAATTTTAAATTTAATTTAAATTTAATTTAAATATATATAATTTGGAAAAGTAGCATTTGATTTTGAAAATAATTTTAAGTTTGAAAATTTTAAGATATGAAATCAAACCGATCTCACATCCCGAATAGTTTGTATAAGTGAGCACCACATCACAAATTGTGTATTTATCTCGAAGGACAAACACACTGCTTGACGATGGGGCTCGATTAAATAAACTAGAAGATTTGTGACATCCGTTTCGTCTGCAAACCAATTTTATAAGCCGACAAGTTCCCCTGCTTAATATAAAGGAATTAAATAGGGTTTATATTACCTGGCTTCTTAAAGTTCCCTATAAGGGCAAGCCCCTATAGTTAATTACATCCTAAATGACGGGAATCATTTAAGAAAACTCTTGATGATGATCATTGGTCTTGCTCTCAAGAATTTCAAAGTTTTAGGTTTCAAATGAATTGGATTTTGGAAATTTCAATTGGGAATTGATCAAATTTGGAACAGTTAATTTCAGGTGTCCAAAGGAAGAGAAGTAGGAGAAGCTGAGGATCCAAGAAGAATCTTGGCAACTTCCCAAACTATCCTATTGTTTGGCTTCAATGTAGGAATTTATTTAATATTGCAATCCTGCCAATTTTAATTAATTAGGACTTATATTTGTATGACATGATCATATAAATAACCTCGAAGATGTGAGAGTTTATGTCGTACCAAATGACTACCTCGGAGTCCTAAGACCGGTTAGGGCTTAATTTACATGACATGATCATGCAAATGCCTAACAAAAAGTTGAGGATTTATGTTGCACTAGGCAAACTACCTCGAAATCATATGGCTTGGTTATTTAATTCTAAGGAAAGTTTTGTTGAAGTAGACCCGAGTTTTGCTGATGACGATGGCCGTGCTGCCCACCATGCTCCAAGCTCCTTGTTGTTGCAGAGGTTTAGTTTTAGAAGGTGAAAATCAGGAGATGAGAGAAGTGTTTTGGTTTAGAAATCTTAAAGTCCAAATATTTTTAATATTTTAATTAAAATAAATCTTAAATTTGTTTAAACAGAATCGATTAAGATCTCACGGTTCCGTCATCCCGACACCGTTATTTTCATCAAATTCACTTAGTCCAGATGAATTTTCTAAACTCAACTGAATGAGTTCCACACTTTCATTTAGACCGTGGGAAATCCCGTTAGCAACACGTGTGTTACATCATCCGAGGTATTCCCGATCATTCAACGAGACGTTTTAATTTAGTTGCAATTGTAGTTTTGTTGTTCTGTTTGTGATTAAATTTTGAGTTGTTTTATATTTTAGAATGATGTGGCGGTAAATTTTATCTTGTGGTGACTTTTAATTTAGTTTTGGGTTTTAGTTTTGTGACTATCCTAAAGGTTTTAGTTTTCATGCAACAATCTTGTTTAACATGCAAGAAAAGTAAAGCGCAGTGCATGTAAGTAAATTGCAATAAAGTAAATTATAATAAAATAAAAGCACACCTGGAGGGTCTTCCCGTCATCCTAAGCTGCACTTAAAACACATGTTAATGCATTTAAATATTTATAACAAGTACCTAGGTAAAGCTAAGGGAAGGTTCTGGTTGTCTACCAAGATCCTAATCCTATTGCTAGTTATTTCCTATAACGTCTAGGTTCTTGTGCTTTGTTTAAGGATGATTTTCTTCATCAAAGAACAATTAAATTCAATTGTTCTTCTAAAACATCCCATCATATTGAGGAAGTGTTTAGGAAGAGTCCTAAACATCTTTTTAATATTTCCGAGATTATTTTGAGTCCAAGTAAATTTAATGGCACAGGTGAATTAATTATTCAAGGGTTTAGTTAAGCTCTGTCTCTTGCTCAGTGAACTTGGGCATTTGATTACCTGATGAATGAAGTGGCATCTCACTTAATGCTCTATTTAAGAATTATAATAATTAAAGCCTTTAAGGGCAAGTTGGTTTGTTGAGAATTTTAATCATTCTTAATTTAAGTTTCGAGTTAAAGGTTTAAAGTGATTTAGTTTAATTATGAGGTTTTAATTAATAATTTTAAGTTTGGAATAGTGTTCAAGTTATTTTTAGTTTAAATCTTTATACTTAAGTGATCTTAATATTTTAAATTTGTTTTACTTTTATTATTGAATGATGTTAATTTAATTTAATTTAAATTTAATTTAGTTGAATTTAACTTAACTTAATTTAATTTAAATATTAATATTTTAAATTTAATTTAATTTAATTGTTAAAATGTTAATTTAATTTAATTTTAATTTTAATTTAATTTTTGCTTAATTTAATTTAATTTTAATTTAATTTAATTTAATTGTTAAACCACTTAACATTTTGAGCTTTCCTTTAATTTATGAGTTATATTTTTAATCTTAATTGAGAGTTAAATATTATTGAAGTGACTTATTTAGGGATTTTTTTATTAAAGAATTAATATCCTCTCAAGTTATATCCCTATTTTTAATAATTCAAATTTTCATTAATCTTCCAAAAATTAAATTGTTTAAATAATTAAAGTTTCATTTTTGGTTTATTAAAGGTGATTAATGGGTTCTTACCTTTTTAGTTTCCTATGGTTTCAATCATGCAAGAAAAATAAAATCAAATATTTTACCCTCCCATTTAATTAAGCCTAAAATTTTTAATAAAGGGGTTTAAATTCTTTAATTACCTTTATGCCCTTTTAGGCTTATTTATTTTATAACTCACTAAATTGAGTTCAAATGAACTTGAAATTTTTATATCACCTCACTCACATGTCAATTAAGACATTAGAGGAGAAAATGTGATTTTTCTGAATTTAATTTATTTATATAATTATTTTTAGTGAAAAATAAGGGATTTCAAGGAAAATTCAACAACATGACCAAAGTAAGGTTTCTATCCTTAAGAAAATTATCGGAAGTTCATAATGACCAGAGGACCACTTGGACAAATTTTGGTGATTTTTTAAATTATATTATATTTATTATGATTATTTTGATTTTTGGAGAGTTAATTAACTATAAAATAAAATTAAAGTTGAAAAATGGATTTTATATTTTTCTTAAATCTCTCTGACCTCAAGGAGTTTAGGGAAACAAATTTTACAGATTTCGATTTTTGTTTGATTTATTGGAATTAATTTAGTGAAAAGGTTGGAATATACATTTTTTAATATTAAAAATTGTTTTAAGCATTTAAAATTCAATATCTTTACTTTGAGACTTGGGAAAAATATTTGTTTTGTTTCTAAGTGATTAGGAGTCAAAATGTGACATTTTTATGATTTTTAATATTTTTGTGATTTTTATTATTTTTAATTATTTAAATATCAAAAATATCATTAAAAATAAAAAAAATTGGAAAATTCCAATTTTAATTTTTATAGGCTCCTCTGATATCAGAGAGCCCACAAAACCAATTTGGTGAATTTTTGAAATGTATTTTTGGATTTATGAATTTTTAAAGTTTAATTTTGATCATGTGGCTTAATTAATTCATTTAGTGGGGCTAATCATTTCTAATTGACCTAAAATTTTTATGCAAGGTTCTCTGTATCTTAAGATCAATGAAGAATTGATTTCAAGTTATTTTGATGTGTGGTTAACCCTAATTAATTAAAGTTAAGTTTTGAGTAATTAAGTCAATTAGGGTTATTCTGAATGAATTAAGTCTAACCATAATTATCCTAAGGTCTTCTGGTCCTAAGAAACTTCCCCAAATTTTTCTGGAATTTATTGAACAATATGCTAATTATTGGAATCAAAATACCAAAAACAGTGACATAAACTTGAAAAATACATAACTTTCCATAGAGATGGCCTCTGACCTTGAAAAATTCAAGGAATGTTCCCAAGATCAGAGGCTTCAAGAGCCCTATGGTCTCATGCCATGGTGAATTGTCTATGCAAATGGAGAATCAAAATACTAAAATGAGTAAATAATTAATTAAAAATAAAATACACATCTGTTCACTGAGCAAGAGGGTATTTCTAGTTTATTTTTATGATTTCTCTACACAAAGATATGGATTTTCTAAGTTCTGGGTATTTAAATAAATAAAAAAATCCATATTTTTCTACTTATCCACGCGGCGCCGACTCATCCTCGGCAGCTCCGAAAGCTCACGCGTCGCGCTCCCATTCGACGCCGCCATCTGACTCAGTGCTCCGGGGGCCCACGATTCATGTAACGTCCTTCAATCTGGCACAATCTGGACTGTCCACTCGATACAAGCTCGATCGGACGACGCCTGGTCATCGTCTACAATTGGTGTGCACCCGTGACCGTTCACACTAAAACCCTAAGAACTCTCTCATTTCTCAACGGATTTTCGTGTTATTATGCTCTATGGATTCATCTTGAAGAGACAAACACATCCATAAAGTTTACGTGCTATGAAATTAAGTAAATCAAAATGGAGAATCATTGGAAGCTTGGGAGGAAGGAATGATTCATACCTTTGCTCTGAGAACTGTAGCTTCTATCAGAGAGTTGTGTCTCCTTCGATTGCACCTAAGGAAGCTCCAGATGAAGTCTCTGGCTCTGGGGAATTGTCTAGGTTTGAAAATGTCCACAGCCGATTTCAAAGCTTGGATGCTAAAGCAACTGGGTGGCCTGGAGAGGGGGCTTTCACTGGGGAACTCCTTCTCTTGGTCCTGTGTAGGTGTGGGTGAGTTTAATTTGGATTTGGTGGAGGTTTGGGAGATGTCCAATTTTTGGGCTTGAATTTAAACTCAGAAATTGAGCTCAGCTGGGGGAAATTGGGGTTGGAATCCAATGGGGATCAAGTGCTCTATGTGTGGAGAGTGGTCTGGAACAATTTTGACAGAGTTTCAGTAGGGTTTGTTTCAGCACCTTCTTTGGCCGAGAGGTGGTGTGGTTTAAATGGAGGTGGCTGGAGGGCTTCCCAAGAGGGTTTAATGGCTTGGATCAACTGCTCTGGTGAGGAGAAGAACAGCCATGGTGGCCATTAGGCATGGGACAAGTCAGCAAGGCAGAATTTAAAAATTGGCTTACATGGGTGATTTCGGCCTGGTGGTTTCCGGCGACTGTGGTGGCTAGTCGGCCAGAGTCAGGTCACCCTCAAGGTCAGGGAGGTCAGGGTTGGGTTTTAGTGCAGTCAATTGGCCATGGACATGTGTAAAGAGCTTGATTTAAATGGAATGGGAGAAGGCTCATTTTGGCTTGGTTTGGTTCAACTCATGTATTTGGGCTAGGTTCACCCCCCATGATCTGATTTGGGCTGAATGGGATTAGTAGGGTCAGCTAGGAAGGGGAGGTGAAGTCCCCATCCAAGGTGATGTGGCTAATTTTGGTTAAAGTGTAACATGAATGGGGTTAAAAAAGTTTAGTGAAGGTTTAAGAAAGTAATCCCCTCCTTTGCCATTAATAGGTTGGTGAGGTGGAAAGGGCTCCTCATGGCTTGCATATGGCTTGTGCATGGCTCCATGGCTCCATGTGGCTTGGGGCCAAGCTTAGTCAATTTCATGGAAATGGGTTTTAATGATTTTGGATATTTAGGGGTAATTTGGCACATGGCTTAGTTTAGAAAATTTTAATGATGAATTTGAAACTTAGGGAGTGATTTAAATCAAAAGGAATGATGAGGGGAAAGTATCATGTAGGCTTTGAATTGATTTTGGGCCTTTGGATTTGGTGGAAATGGGCTTTTAGGATGATTTAAGAAAGTGGGCCTTTAGGTTTGAAAACAAATTGGTGGATGGAAATTTTTGTAAAATATTGGGCCAAACAAATGTTGGGTTTAGTTTAGGGATGTGTCATGAACATTTTAAAAAAGGTTTGAAATAATTTGGGGTTGAATTGGGTTTAATTTGGGATTTTTTGATAAAGAGGTCAAAGTGGGTCAAATTAGGCTAACTTGGGCTAAGGTTTGGCTAGTGTTGGATTTGATGTAAAATTAATGTTGAGACCTGTTTATGGGGGAGCTACGAAGAGTTTTCAACTTTGGTTGGGCTTTGATTTTGGGATTTGGGCTTATTTGGGTTAGGTTTGGGTTTAGGCCAAAAATGGGGATTTTGGTTTGGACTAGGTTTGGGTGGAGTTTAGGTTCAAATTTGGGGAAAATCAAGTTAGTTTTTTGTTTGTGGGGATGTTAGGAAGGTTTAGGAAGAGATTTGGGGTTAATTGGAGTTGAATTGGGTTGGTTTGGGCTAAGTTTAGGTCATGGGCCAAAATTGGGCTTTAGGCTTCAAATTGGAATTGGATCCAAATGTCAAACAAATTGGGCTTGGATTTGGTCTAGATTGATATTGGTGATATTGAATTGAAGTTTAGAATTGAATTGGATCAAAATTGAGGACAATTGGGTTGGTTTAGTTTGACATTGGGTCCACTTGGGTTAAGAATGGGTCAAATTGAAGGTTTTGGCAAAAGTGGGTTAAATTGACAAAATTGGCCTATGGTGTAGTTGAACAAAATGAAATTGAGAATATTTGGGATTTTCTGGAATTTTCTAGAAGTTTTTGGAATTTATGGAATTTTTTGTTAAGAAGGGCATTTTGGGTATTTGGAGGGTATTGGGGGGTATTTTGGAAACTTTGGTATATTTGGCTAAGGATGATCAATTTGAATAGTAGGAAATGTTTAGGACTGATTTTGAGGAATTTTGGGTAATTTAGTCAATTTTGCGAATTTTGGATAGTTTTAAGGACATTTAGTAGGTTTAGCGGGTGTGGGGCCCCAGGGGTAAAAAATTGAAATTTTGAGAAAATGAAGATTGATCAAGTTTGAGTAGAATGGAATCACTTTGGTTAAGCCATGAAGCCATATCAAGCCCATAAGAGCCATGAGAGGACTCATTTGAGGCATTCACTATGTTGTTCCTAACCCTCTTAGCCAAGGGCCTAGGGGTTAAGGTCCATCCGTATGAATTACCTACATGAATCAGGAAGTAAAGCTAGGCATGAATGGTTTTAGGATTGGAATGTGTGTGAAATTTTAATGTGTGTGCAAGTTAACCCTCACCAGACCAGGCCACCCAGGGTAGTCCTAAGGCCAAAGAGTCCTATAGGGAACTCATCCATTAAACCTCCACATTTGATCTTAACCCTCCAAGTGACTTGGGGGTTTACAATCAGACTTATGGGGTTTGCTGGGAGTTAAGAGGTGTTCAAATTTCTAAGTTGTGGGTTCCATTTCTAGTCCTCTAAGATAGTCAAAGGGAAAGCCTAAGGCTAGATCCTAAGTACTAAGGAGAGAGAAGAGAAAAGACCTCATCAAAAATGAGGTCAACATTTCCATCTCCTCGTCCGACGCCATCTGAGCCATTCGTTCAATACATGCGCAATCCGACGGCAGCAGATCATCGTCTCCGACTGGTGTGCACCCGTGACCATCGACCTTCTAACCCTAATATCTCCCTCTATTCTCAATGGATTTTCGAGTTTTTATGCTCTATGGATTCGTCTTGAGAAGACGAACACATCAATATGGTTAACAAGCCATGAAATTAAGACAAACTAAATGGAGAATTCACAGAAGCTTAGGAGGAAGGAAGAGTCCATACCTTGGCTCTGAGAGGTGAAGCCTCAATCAGAGATGCTCGGCACGTTCGTTGGAGTCCAAAGAGGCTAGGGATGAAGCCTGGAGCTGTGGTGAAATGCCTAGACCTGACTTCCACCAGGCCCGCTCACAAAGCTTGGAGGTTGGAACAAGCCAGGTGGCACCGGAGAGGGGCTTTCTGGGGAACTCCTTCTCTACCTCTGGTGAAGGTGTGAGAGGAGTTAATTTGGATTTGGTGAAGAATTGGAGAGTGTCCTATTTCTGGCCTGATTTTCAGCTTAGAAATTGGGCTCAGCTGGGGGGATTCAGGGCAGGAGAACAGTGGGGATGAGCTTCTCTTGGTTAAGAGGAGTTCTAGAGTGATTTTGGTAGAGTTTCCTTAAGGTTAGGTTCAGTACCTTTCATGGCCGAGAGGTGTGGTGTTTAAATAGGCAGGGCTGGAGGGCTTTCCAGGAGCAATTAAGGGCTGAGATCAGTTGACTAGGGGAGAAGAAGAAGAGCCATGGACTCCAATTGGAATGGGACAGCTCAGCAAATTGATTTTGAATTTTTGAATCCACCTAAGCCTCTCGGCCTGGTGTTTTCCGGCGATTGGGATGGCCGGCCGGCCAAGGTCAGGTCAGGCAAAAGTCAAGTGATGCCAGAGAGGTTGAGTGGTGGAATCAATTTGAGTATTTGATGGCTTTGGGGTGGAAATTTAGTGGATATTTGGAGTTTGGGTTAGGTGAGGCTAACTTGGATTTAGCCCTTGGTCCAAAGGCTTAACTCTTACCCAAAGTGGTTAGGGCAAGTTTTAAGGTCCATGGAGAGGTTTAGGTGGAGTTTAGTGGGTCGTTTTGGGGTTCGGGTATGGGATTTGATTGTTTAGAAAGAGGGATAATGGAAGTGAAGGGGAAGGAGAAGAGTTCACCTCCTCTTGCCACATTTGGCAAAAATTGACTTTAGATGGCCATGAAATGATGCATGGGGCATGCCATGATGTTCATGAGTCATGAGGGATTTTCATGTAGAAGGAAATTTTTGGATTTTCATCATTTTGGGATTTTTATGTTAAAATACCCAATTTGGTATGATGCCAGGTATGCATGCATTAGATTGGATATGATGCCATGGAATTATATTAAAAGACAATTATGACATGTGGTCTCAAATTGGGCTTTTAAAATTTAATTAAGTGGGCTTTTCAAAATGCATAAGGGTATGGGCCTTTTAACTTGCATGTGATGATTTGAAATTTTGAAATCAAATATGGGATGACCAAATTGAATTGGAATTGATTGAAATTGGCTTTAGATATGTTGAAGTTTGATTTAAAATTATTTTTGGGAATTTAGATTGGTCATGGGGTTTAATTTGAGGAGGATTTGGGCTTAGGGGCCAAAATTGGGCTTTTTTGGCCCAAGTGAATTTTAAGAGGGTTTTAGGCCACAATTTTGATCAAATGAATGTTGTTTTTGGTATAGAAATGTGTTAGGCAAGTTTAAGGACAATTTTGAAGAAAATTTGAGTAGATTTAGATTGGATTTGGGTATGTTTGGTTTCATTGGTGATTTAGGGCAAAAATGGGGTCTTGAGTATTGAATTCAAATGTGAACCAAATTGGGCTTGGTTTTGGTTGAAATTGGTATTAAGAATATTGAATTGAAGTTTAGGATTGAATTTGATCAAAATTGGGATCAATTGGGCTAATTCGGTTTGACATTGGGTCCACTTGGGTTAGGATTGGGTCAAATTAGTGATTTTGGCAAAAGTTAGATAAATTGACAAAATTGGCTCATGGTGTAGTTGAACAAAATGAAATTGGGAATATTTGGGATTTTTTGGAATTTTATGGGAATTTTTTGAATTTTTGGAATTTTGGGCCAAAAGGGTATTTTAGGGTATCAAGAGGTTACTTGGAGGGTATTGGGGTATTTTGGTGAATTTAAAAGGTGGGGTTTGTTTTGAAATGATTTTTTGGAATTTTGGGAATTTTGGGTAATTTTTGGAAGTTTTTGTAGAGTTTTGGGGTAGGCTCATGGATCTCACCCAAGTCTAACCACTTTGGGACCAAGCTTAGGCAAATGGTAACCACTTTATGATTCTTCACATATTGACCTTAGCCATCTTAATCAAAGATCAGTGGCTTCAGTTCAATTATGTGAGTTTCTTAAAGGGTGAAAGGGGAAAAGTTCAAAGTTTAGGGTTAAAGGGTAAAATGGCTTAGGAGTGTGTGTGTGTGCAAGAGAAGCTCAGGGCACCCAGGGTCACCCTAAATCCAAACAATCCTATAGGAACTCACTATTGATTACCCATATCGTGATTTTAACCTTTCAAGGTGATTTAGAGGTTTGCAACCATCCAGTGGGACTCCAGAGGAGTCAAGAAGTAACCGAATCGCTAAAGGGTGGGTCCCAATTCTAGCCCTCTAGGATAGTCAATGAGAAACCTTATGGCTAGATCCTAAGAAGCACTAAGGAGAGAAAAGACCTCACCAAAAATGAGGTCAACTATATATATATATATATATATATATATATATATATATATATATATATATATATATATATATATATATATATATATATATATATATATATATATCATTTTTGTAACTATTAAATGATTTTATAACTAAATTATATTTATTAATAATATATTATACTTAAAATATTTAAAATAAAAAAATAATATTAAATAAATTTTTTATATATATAAATATATATTTATGTACCTCTCTATATATATTTTTGTGTATAATTTTTTTAATAATTAAATATTTTTATAATTAAATTATATATAAAAAAATAATATTAAATAATTTTTTTTATATATATAAATATATATTTATGTACCTCTGTATATATATTTTTATTTATAATTTTCTTAATTATTAAATATTTTTATAATTAAATTATATTTATAAATAATATACTATACTTAAAATATTTAAAATAAAAAAATAATACTATATATATTTGTATATATATATATATTTATACATAGAGATATAAAGTTATTTATTTATAATTTATTTAACTATTAAATATTTTTATGATTAAATTATATTTTTAAATAATATACTATACTTAAAATATTAAAAAATAATATTAAATATATATATATATATATATATATATATATATATATATATATTTTTATAATATATATATATATATATATATATATATATATATATATATATATATATATATATATATATATATATATATATATATATATATATTTATCATTTTTTTAACTATTAAATAAATTTATAATTAAATTATATTTATTAGTAATATATTATACTTAAAATATTTAAAATTAAAAAGTAATGCTAAATAAATTATATATATATATATATATATATTTATGTACCTCTATATATATATTTTTATTTATAATTTTTTTAATTATTAAATATTTTTATAATTAAATTATATTTATTAATAATAAAATTTATTTAAAATATTTAAATTAAAAAAATAATATTTTATATGTATGTAAATTTATGTATATATATGTATATATATATATATATATATATATATATATATATATATTTATATAGTACCTAGATATATATATATATATATAAATAAATTTATATAAATATATACCTATATACATTTTTATTTACAATTTATTTAATTATTAAATAATTAAATGATTAAATTATATTTATAAATAATATACTATACTTAAAATATTTAAATTGAAAAAATAAAATTTTATATATATGTAAATTTATATATATATATATATATATATATATATATATATATATATATATATATATATATATATA
>CM040429.1:117473358-117498358 GCA_022702705.1 Papilionanthe hookeriana x Papilionanthe teres | reverse complement strand
ACTTAGTGCATTTTGCATAAATTGTGGTGCTTTCTTTATTTTAGAACCCATGGTGAAAAAGAATTTTGATATTATCACTAAATCTTTTGCTAGCTTCTACATTCATATTAATATCTCGAACAAGATTTGGATCTTTGCGAGGAAAGAGTTGATTGGTCGGTGTTGTAGATCATGCTCGATTCACTCATATACGGAGTTCTCATTGACAATAAAGTTGGATATACGACCTTTATATATGCCAGTAACAACTACGAACGGCAACTTCTGTAAGACTGATTTATTGCGAGGTTGCCCGAACGGATGAACTCCTTTTGGATGCGGGGGTGACTTGATTGCCTCGCCTACATACGAAAAAAAGAGGAGGGGGGTCCCCTCCTACTTCTATGTAGATTCTTTCAATCAATTCATCGATAAGGGAAGGATTATTTGATTTGGGATTTCGAGGTTCGGCATTCACTTGGAGAAGGCAATGCCGGGAGAAGATTAAGACGAATGCTTAGTAATTCCCAACGGCAAGTTTTTCCCTTTGCCGACATCACTCATCTTTGATAGCTGGATGCGACCCGGACCTATCTCTTGCACCATCGATAATGTGGAAGGGGAGTATTAGAACGAGATTCAGTTATGGATATGTGGCTACTTCATCAGGACTTTCGGACGGAGACTACGGCGATCCGCTGGAAACCATTGATGGGGCTTTCTCCTTGGGGAAATTTATGGAATTTACACGAGTTAACGACTAAACATTTCAAACAATGGAGCTTGGAACAAAATGGGAAGCATGATGATAACATAAGAAAAATTTGAAATCTAAAATGACGAATTGAGTCGGATACGGTAAGGGTCGAGTTCGAGCTTGACTTACATATGGCACATGAGGATCTCTTTATCTCTTATTAAGTATCGGGAATCTTTTTTAAACAAAAAGCTGCATCCTCTAAATTCATTGCGGGGACGGGAATGCTAAATACTTCCGTACCTTTACTCCGATTTCGAAGGAAATGCGATATGGTTCTTCCCATTACGAGACGGATGGCGACTGTTGTTGGATCACGATCTGATTGGCGAGGATGCGCCGAAACATTTTCAAAAACTTTTCCTCGGAGTTCCTACTCGCCCCTCTTATTTAAATACTCGATTTTACCGGGGAAACATCAGTATGTGCAGGAGCCCATTAACCGGGTGCATGGGCGAAATAACCATGCTTTAGAATGTTTATTGATGATATGAAAGCGATTTGGACTGATGGGTTCGCGGCCTCGTGCATAAAAAGGGTTGGCCATTATTGTACCGGTATAATTGACGTGCAGCTTTCTTCGAGGAATGGATGCGAATACTTCCGAGCATCTACCATTGTGCTCGTTCCAAAGAATAAGTTAAGAACCTCTGGAATGATTTTAGAGCTGCTCAGCCTCACTACGTATGTCCGAGGTTTGAGTAAGATCTTGGTTACCGGGCTCCGGCCTCATCTTAAGCATCTTATCAGTGAGCAGCTGCCTTTGTGAAGGAATATTTCGACAACATTCTCCTAGCACGAGTTAATACTTGGCTTTGGATAAGTACGAAGCACGATACGATAATGAAATTAGACATTAAGAAAGCTTATGACACCATAAGGCACGGGAGTATATTATGTTGCACTTTGCCGGTAGAGAGTTTTCTAATGCTTTCATTCTTCTTATCGAGAGGTAGTTCTGATACGATGCTCGCTCGATATTGCTTAATGCATGATGCCATGGCTTCTTCCATCTTTACTAGAGGCATTAGCGGGGGCCTCTCTCCTCTCTTTAATGCAGTATTTTGATCACACATCCGGTGCTAGATGACTTCATGGAAACATCCCCTCGACACCAGTTTCCGCAACAGTCACTTTGATGATTGAGTAAATACATCATCTTTGATGATATGATAATCTTCTCCGGAGCCTCTAAAGCGGTATTAAGGGATCCGCAGTTTTACACCATTTTAGCTCCATATACGCTTTGGAATTCAATCTCGAGAAATATCGATTAAATGCGAGTTCCAAGGTGAAGCCTCGTATGAGATCATGGATTCTTAATTACACTTAAAATTGAACGGCCTCTCTGCAATCAGCTACTTGGGAGTTCAATTGTTGAAGGCGAAACTAGGCAAACACGGTTTCGGGGAGGCATGGAGAAGATCGAAGCAAATTAAGCGCTGGACCAACACCTTTCTCTCCGATGGGAGTAGAATTACCTTAATAAAGAGCATTCTCCTTGCAATACCATCATATGCCTTTTAAAATGTTTGCTATGAAAAAAAGTACTCGGCAATGATAGGAGAGAGCTTGTTTAATAAATTTCTATGGGTGGACAACATAAACGGGTACCTTTGGAAAAAGTTGGGGAGAGCTTGTGCAAACCTCTTCTGTTGGTGGGCTGGGATTAAGTTTGAACATATATGAGTTTCATTAATCATGCAAAATTTGGATTAAGTTCGGGGCAAGGACACTCTCTGAGCAAAATTCATGCATGGTAAATCTTGCGGGCATGCTCATCTACTGCCATTCGGCCAATTAGGAGACTCGGATTATGGGTTAAACCTGTAGTCCGGAGAGAAGGCTGGTGCTCTTTGTTGGGAGGTTTGGGGGAGAGGGATCTGTTAATTTTTGGATTGGACCACGTGGAGGCGGGGAGGTGATGACTATCTCCCGATAATCAATGCATCCTTTAAACGGTAGTGAAGGTGTTAGCGGGATGATCAGCTGGAGATTATCGGGTTCTCGATCAGCTCTTGAGTCGAGAGCAGTCTGGTGATTCGACACTCCTTATCAGCACGATCGGAAAGATAAGCTGATCACTAAAAATAAACATTCTCGGAAACTAGCGCTTATGTCATGCCAAAATTTCGGTTAGGAAGAGTCTGATAGAGGGCAGGAATTCTGGGACAAATTTTTAACCACAGCCATGTCCTTTTCTGGTGGAGAACTAGACATAACTTACTCTGACTGATGATATTTTAAAGATGAAGGGGCCGGGGACCTTGATACGTCATACGTATCCTTTGCGAGGAGGAATACGATGAACATCTGTTTTTCTCCTTGCCACTTCTCCCGTAGTCTGAACGGCTAACGAGCAATCGAGGATTGACACCTTACGTGAGGCAGTTACTGCTGGACCCCAGTTTATTGGATTAGAACGAAAGCGGAGTCTCATGGTCATGCACGGTGGCTTGGTTCATGCAGATGTGCGGGAACCAAGCTAAATTTGAGGATAGACCTCCTGTGCCCATGGTGACGACCTCGATTATGTGCTTATCTTCGAAACTACGAAGGCTCTGGCAAGGTTCGAAGCTATTTGCATAAATTGCCCATCTGTGGTGTTCCCAGAATACACCCCTTCTTGGTTAAATGGTCTCCTCCTCCCTCCCACAGGCCCGAAGGTAAATGCGATGGTAGCTACCACGGGAAGAAAGCGAGGTTTTGGAGGGTTATTCGAAATCATATGGGGAAATGTCTTATCCTTTCGATCTCCCACGGGCCTTGGATGCACTTGAAGGCTGAGGTTATTGCTATATATTGGGCCTTAAAGATTACTCTCAAATGCAAAGTCCAATGGAGTTGATGCGGAACCGACTCTTCTCTTAGTATTCGGCTCCTTTATAATGGAAAGGGAAATCTGCACCTTGGCATATCGAAAAGATGGCTTAAGAAGATTCCTTTGAATTTCACGATCTCATGAAAGTGAATTCCGGTATGTTCTAGAGAAGCGAATGCTCCTGCCAAACTGGCTTGCTAATCGAGGGTGTATTAATGAAAATTGTTATAAATGTATTATCCCTCCCCCACCTACGCATTTTGCTTCGCGAAGGTAATGATTTAGATTACACCATATGTTAGACCTTAGTTTGTCTTTTCACTTTATAGTGATACAATGAAGCACTTGCCATTGGCAAGTTATTTTGAAAAAAAAAATAAAAAATATATATATATATATATATATATATATATATATATATATATATATATATATATATATATATATATATTTAAAAGGGAGCGACCACGGGCTCCTACATGTTAAAATTAACATCAACACAACTCGGCTAAACCAAACAAAACAAAACAATGGCTGCTATAAAGCAAACGGCCCCAAAAACCCCAAAACCTGCAACAACAAGCACTCCTTTACGAAAATCGAAAGGATAAAAAGCAAACGATGCATGACTCAATAGTAGCGGGGAGCCAAAACCCGAGTAGGTTATGGATCTCGATAAATTAGATATCCACCACTGCGAAGTGGAGGGCCTTAATTCGATCGGCTTGATAAGAAAAGATAGGCTGAGGGAGGGGTATCGGATGGGATAATAACTGCAGGAGTAAAAAAGAGCCACTCTTAGCAAGCCAGTTAGGCAACTGTTACCCTTCTCTATAAATAAAATTGAAATTAATATTAATCTGTTGAGCTAGTGTCTTAGTGCAGTGATCCGGCCGGCATGGTGCCACACCGGTGGGTGAAGGTTATTCAGCATGTATTGAATAAGAAGAGCGAGTCACATTCTCTGACAAGATCTCGATACCAGAGAAGTGGCCGAGAGGCTGAGGGCCCGGAAGGCAATGAGTTAATTCGGATTCCGGGGCATCGGCGGCAACAGTAGGGTATGGAAGAAACAATACATTAGTAGCTCCAGGTCTGAAAGACCTCCACAACTTTGATCCACAGTGGAGAATGCCCCCATCGGTATTTACTTTAATAATTGGGTAGGTTGGAGCTTTCCGATGAAATTAACATGATTTCGGATTGCTTTGGATAGTCTTGTGAGGAGTATTGAAAATATTATGATACTTCTTTAGAAGGATGAGCTTGCTGAAATGTGATGGCAATTTCCACTTACAGTTAGGACATTACACCTTTTGTCTTCATATTTTACAACGTTTGTGCATCCATATAAACCGAGCAAGGATAAAAGGGATATCACCCACTTTAGCTTTGTCTTAGCAACTGACCGGCTTGTAGCTAACTCTGCCACTCAGAGTGAGTGTATTGATCTTAATAAACTTGAGAACCTCCTTCCTCACAGCGAAGGCTGTAATTAAAGAATAAGTGCTGAATAGTTTCGGCATTAGCCCCATAAGTAACACTTTGATGGCCACTCTAAGCCCTTAAGTTTGAGAATATCTATCGAGTTGGAAGGAGGTTGTGAAAAGTCCTCCAAATAAAGAAGGACATGGAGGGTGTCGGAGAAATGCTTGTTCCAGTTTTCCTACGATTGAGTGAAGGCCGATTGAAAATGTTTAGGTAGATGTGTTTGGTGAGGCCATGGAGCTTACCCTTTTGCGAATGATTCTATCGAGTTTAGAAATATCAATAGGAATGGAGGCCGCTTCGGAAAAGTGAGGACTCGGTGAGCAGCTCTACGAAGCAGTGGGTGACAATGCGGATTATCCCGGCAGGCGGCTGCGGGGCTGGCATTTGTGTATGAGGGAGGGCATTCTTCATTTCGGGGAGGGCACCGGTTATCTTGCCAAAGAGCACTTTCCCATTCCCAGTTCCCAATAATGAGGGGATTCGGCCAGGGTCTGCATTCGGGGAGCATATGTTGTATCCTGCCAGGGCTTCCGGGTTTGATTTGAGCCAAATTGGGGGTGGCTATCTTTACAATATTTCCTTTCATAAAGATAGCCCATAAAGAATTTCTTTGTACGAGATTAGATCAAAGTTTACAGAAATTAACTTTGCGGGTGGTGTAATCCTTGAATCCCAGACCTCGGCCATCGAGTTTTTGCAACTTCTGTGACTAGCCCGGTGCATACGCTTTCTTTGACCGAGACCGTAAGAATGCATTAAAGATTCTTTCATTTCGTTCTAGAGCTCTTCTTCATACAGGTCATTTGAAGGACATAATTTGGGAATGTTGTTAATATATTGTGCGGTAATGTACTCTACCACCAGAAGATAGGAAAGAATTTGCCCGGTTAGATAGCGGGTATTGGATTTATAATTTCCTCGAAGTGTAAAATGTTTGGATCTGCCCTTAATAAGCATCACCCCCGAATATTTCAATGGAAGAGTAGTTTAGAGAAACCGATTAATAATTAGTATTCCAATGAGATACATTTGCATTAATCTGCTTAGGAAAAACTGACTCACACTTAGCATTGTTGAAATGCGGACAGAAACAAGTTGGAAATGTTTCGGAAACGATTGATAACTTTTTGACAGCAATCTTTGAGGCCTAGAAAAAATCATTAGATCATCGGCATATAAAGGTGAGAAATAATCACATCGGCTTTGTGGTGGTATCCGGCATATTGAAAAGGAAACCTGAGCCTCGATTAGCACGGAAAGATAATGTCCAATAACAATGATGAAGATGGAAGGGGATAGTGGATCACCTGTTTTGTTTCGGACGTACGAGTAGCTTGGAACCCACTGACTCTGGCCATTAATCGGGATAGAGTGGTTATTAAATTCCCGGCCATCTCTTTATCGGCATACGAACTGCGGGAGTGAAACCCCTTATGTGTAATACTTGAAGAATGAAATTCCGATCTAATGTATCATATGCTTTCTTAATGTCCGGCTTATATATTAAATTGCCCCCTACGGAGTTTTATCAAGATCAAGCATTAACTCTTGAAAGCGAAGGACATTATCGAGCGGTGATCTTTGCCCCAACAAAAAGCGATTGGTGAGAATTTAATAATCTTGTTTAGATAATAAATTTGTAATCTCCCGACAATCACTTTCTTTAATCATTTCACCGGTAAGCGGTTAATAGAGACTTATTGATGCATGTGGTTCAAGATTTTGGTGCGGTGTTTTGGGGATAAGCACGGTGGTAGATGAGTGGAAATGCGAGGAGATCAATACCTTTAAAAAAGCCTTGGATAGCGGTGATACCTCGTTTCTAGTGCAGGTTTTTATAAAAATGCGTATATTATCGGGGCCGGCGGCCTTAGAGCATCGATGAACATAAGGCCATCCAAATTTCATCTTGGGAGGGGATATCAGTGAGCTTAAGGGTGTTGGTATAATAGTGAACATCATTAAACAGAATTCTTTGTCAAATATGATTCTTCAAGCCAGGTGTTGGAAAGTGACGGCTTTTGAAAATATTTGACAACATTGTTAGCAATATCGATTGCCATTCTACGAGCAATATTTTATTCGATCATGATAGAAAGGATGACGCTACACTTTCTTTTATGCTTGATACATGCATGATAATACTTAGTGTTCTATCTCTCATAAATTTGTTAATAGAAAGGCTTTTCTGTCTTAGTATTTAGTCTGCCAGTTTAGATAAGTGACGCTTCTCTTGGCCAGTGACAAAGTCTTTAAACTTATTCTCATCCCCACAGGCTTCAATTTCAGCATTATTAACTTCCATTTCAGCCTTAATTACCCCTTTGAAACACATCAACGATGATACTCCCCGATTCCAAATTCTCGGTCTCTGCTTGTGTATTTGTAGGTTTTGAAGTTTAATAAAAGTTAGAGCTGGGGCTACCTCTCCGGTTATGCGAGATGTATTAATAAATTTAGGATGACTGGACCAGAAACTCATATATCTAAATGGTGGAGGAGTGTTATGGGTTTAGGTATGGAGATGGTGATAAGAAGTGGTTTATGGGTCGAACCGGCAAAGTTAAGATGGGTGATGGTAGTGTTTAGGAAATTTTGATACCATGAGTCATTAGCCATGAAACGATCCAATCTCTCCCAAATTACCTCTCCTCCATTAAATTAGCTGTGAAATCCCGGATCAAATCGCTTTGCCTTGTTAATCCTGTCATTAAATTCGGTAAGCATATTAAGTTTGGAACTCTTCCTCGACTTTTCGAAGTTGAAGCAATACGGTTGAAGTCACCTCCCACAATCCAGCTGAGTGTCTCCACCTTACTTATTTCAATAATCTCATTCAAAGGTTTGTTCTATTAGCCTTGGTGCAGCCAGCATAACTGAAAGTGGCAGCAAAATTCATACCATCCCCAATACGAAATGGAAGTGAACAAGCTTGTGGATGATCGGCACGAACGATCCGAGATAAAGCTCTTACGCGGATTAACCATATTTTATTGGTGGAGTTAGCAAAAAAAATGCAACTAGGGAATTTGCGGAAGTATTTTGTCTTGCTTTTTGTATACCATAGGTTCCAAAGTGATCATACACCGAGTTGGTGTTTCTTATAAAGATGAATTAATCTTTTGATAGAGTGGGGGTGTGCGGCTCCTAATATTCCAACATAGACAATTGATCATCGGGGGTTTGGGATTTGGTGATGAGTGGTTAGAAATGGATCTAGAACGTGTGCGGCTCTTTACACTTGAGGAGTCCTGGGGGAGCCTGGGTATCTCCGGTTCTTGAGCTGAAATTACGAAGATCATTGGACGATTTTTCTTTTCTTTGACTTTGTATTTGCCATCTTTTGATTCCATTTTCCTTTGCTCCTTATCTAGGTGTAGTGAGGTAGATTAACGGGTCTTGGATGAATTTCATTCTCCCCAGTAGTTTCAGTGGGCAAACTCATCACCTTGGATATGAATCACATCATTGTTATATATATATATATATATATATATATGTACATATTTATATATATGTACATATATATATATATAGATGTATATATATATATATATATATATATATATATATATATATATATATATATATATATATATATATATATATATATATATTGGGGAAGGAGCTACACTTGGCTCCCTACGTGTTGATTAAAAATATGAAGTTACAAAAGTGATCCCGGGGATGAGGGAACCACTACGACTCCACACCAAAAAAGAAAAGTGACTTAGTAAAAGAAATAAACAAGTAAGAAATCGGCCACTCCCAAAAACGAAACAAATCAGCCCGAGGGAGTAAAGACCCAAAAACGAATAAACCAAGTAAAACTAAAAACTCTCCTACGGTAATGACTATAAACGGCCCATAGCGAGTCTTTGGGACATCACTCAGTCGGGCGAGGCTTGGAAGGAGTCGGCTGGATGAGTTGATGCGGTGAGGTAGGTAGAAAGGGAGATAATTATCTCTTGGGAAGATAAAGCTTTTTTAGCGATCAATTGGTCATTACCTTCTGCGAAAGTAAAGTTAAATTGAACGATGGGCGGGGGCAGCAAGGATCTGATTTTGTAAACCCAGCAGGTGGAATGGTGCCGAGGAGGGGAAGGTGCGTGCAGAAATGCGCTGGTAATGTAGAAAAGTCACCCTCCACAATGATATATAACCGAAAAAGTGTAGCAATGTGAAGAGCCCAAAAAACAGCAGCCAATTCAGCTTCCAATGGATCGAGCTGCGGTAAGTAGAACTTTGGAAGAAGAAGCAGACAACAACATGGTCTGCGAAAATGCCTCCGATGCGAAGCAATCGATTTTTAAAAAGCATATCGGTATTGACTTTAATAAAGGAGGGGCTAGGGCTTTCGAAAAGATCTTAATGACTTTGTGAGGCATGGAGTCTGTTAGCGGTGGACGAGGAGAAGTTTGTAGGATATTTGGAAAGTTTTTAACAGAAATCAATTTTGAGATAAAAGTGAGGCGATTAGGTAACAACCTATCGGCTTTATGAAGCACCCCATCATATTTAACCCCATTTGTGCATCCAAATGAACCGAAGCCACAATACAAGGGATCTCCCAACATTAGCTTTCTATCGGGAGTTCGGGAAGCATTAAATTCTTGCCCGATCTAACGGAAAATTTGATTAATTTTCAATTTGCTGATCGAGACCACAGCCAAACCTCTTGAGAGAAGGGGCATTTGAAAAAGAGATGACTCGAGTTTTTGGTCGCAGTAACGAGAGAAGGCATTTAGAAGGGCCTCTCGATCCTTTGAGTTTAAATATCATCAGTTGGGAGGAGCCCTTGGAAAATTCTCGAATGAGGGGAAGGACATGGAGAGGGTGTAAGATATTTGTTCCATATGTTATTGCCCCATCCAACCTGATTCCAAGAGTTGATAGTAGAATAAATATGCTTGGTAATGCTGCTATTTTTACCATTAATCCATCGAGTTATCAGGTAGAGACACCATTGACCCTCATTTTGAGTGAGGTCTTCTCTTCTTCTCTTTAGTACTTGGGATCTAGCCTTAGGCTTTTCCTTTGACTATCTTAGAGGACTAGAATTGGGATCCACCACTTAGAAATTCAAACCACTTCTTAACTCCCTGCAAACTCCACAAACTTGGTAGCAGACCCCTAATCGCACAGGGGTTGAAATCGAATGTGGAAGTTTAAAGAATGAGTTCTATGGGACTCTTTGGCCCTTGGGGCCATACTGGGTGGCACAGTACGGTGAAGAGGTTGACTTGCACACACACTACACCTACACACTACACTCACACACCTCCTAAAACACACCCATACCCGACTTGACCTCTGAAGCTCAGCATAGGTGATTCACGTGGATGGTCCTTAACCCTAAGCCCTTGGGCTAAGAGGTTAGGAACAACATGGTGAATGCCTCAAATGAGTCCCTTCATGGCTCATGTGGGCTTGATAGCTTCATGGCTCAACCAAAATGACTTCTTTCCACTTACATCCACCCAATCTTCAATTTTCCAAATTTTCAATTTTTGACCCCAGGGACCACTACACATGCCGACTGCCAGCGCAAGATAAATCCGAATTTCTCAAAATTTCCAAATCACCCAAAATTCTCCAAAATCATTCCTAAACATTTCCACATCACTCAAATTGATCATACATACCCAAAAATACCAAAAAATTCGAAAACCTCCCAATACTCTCGAGAATACCCAAAATACCCCTCTTAGCCAAAAAATCGAAAATTCGAAAATTTGAAAATTCCAGAAAATCCCAAATATTCCCGATTTCATTTTTTGTTCAACTACACCATGGGCGATTTTGTCAATTTACCCCACTTTTATCAAAATCCCCAATTTGACCCAAATTTTAACCACTAGGTGAACGATATCGAACTAAACTACCCGATTGACCCAAATTCTGGTCAATTCAATTCTAAATTTCAATTCAACATTCCCAACACCAATCTAGACCAAATCAATCCAATTTGATTGAAATTTGGATCGATTTCACTTTTGGCGCCAAGCCCAAATTTGGACTATGACCCCGAACTTAGCGAGCTACGGCACGATTATTTCCGATTGGCAAGAATGTTTTTAAACCTTCCTTGACATCCCCATAAACAAAACACTAACGCAGTTTGCCCAAAATTTAGACCCAAAACCCCACTCGAATTGACCCGAAATTAAAAGGCCCATTTTTGACCTAAACCCAGAGCCTAGCCTAAATGAGCCCAAAATCCGAAAATCAAAACCCATAAAGCCAAAACCTCTTTGAAACACTCCCATAAATATTCCGGCTTATTAATTTTACATCAATTTCAACTCTAGCCCAACATTGGCCCAGAGATTAGCCAAATTTGACCACCATAGGCCCACTAAATTAAACGGAGTCGAACCGAATTCGAGTCCAAATCACACAAATTGACTCGAACCACTCATGACACATCCGCTAAACCAAACTCAACAATTATTTGGCCCAACCTCTTTACAAAATTTCTATCCATAAATTCATTTTCAAACCTAAAAAGCCCGCTTCCCTAAACCTGTCCTAGCTTCATTTCACGAATACAAAAGCTAAGAAATTGGCCACAAAGCCCACATGACATTTCCATTTGCCATCATTTAATCGAAGCCATTCCTAGTTAATCACATCATCAAATAATTCCAAATTAAGCCTGTTACCCAGTGCCACAAATGACAAATATTTCTAAACCGCTTTTTCATGAAGCAAAATCGACTTTTTTTTCGAAGCCAAATACGAAAAGCCATGCAAGCCATGGAAACCGAAGCCACATGAAGCCATGGGGAGGTTTGACTTGTCTGCATGCCCAAAATGGCAGAAGAGGGGACCCTTTAATGATTCTCTTAAGAGTGATTAACCACTCCCATGTCTCCCCCAACTCTTGGCAAGCTTAATTGTACTTGGATTGTGACAAGCCCACTAATCAAGCTGATCCGTGTTTCTTCAGCCCAAATTGGCCTTGGAGGAGTGAACTTGACCCAAACCAATGGGTTGACCCAATTGAAGCCAAAATGACCCCTCCCATTCCATTTAATTCAGCCACTTTACACATGGCAATGGCCAATTGATTGCACAAACCTCTGACACGACCCACCTGGACACGAGGGTGACCCATGCTGCTCGGCCGGCCGCACGGGTCACCGGAAAACACCATGGCCGAGACCTTGGGAGGAGCCCGAACTTTGGAATTCTCCCTTTGGCCCCAGAGGCCCCGCCTGCATGCCCGATGGTCATGGCTGTTCTTCACATGCGGGAAGCCGAGCCGATCCCGGCCCTCGGCACCCACAGGAGAGCCTCGCCCGCACGGCCCAAACCCCTCACCTTCTCGGCCATGAGAGGAGTCTTTGAACCGAACCTTGCGAAACTGCGAAATTGCTCCGGATCATTCTCCATACTTAGAGCACTTGATCCCGGTGAGATCCCCACCTTGCCATTTCTTCTCGTGAGCTCGATTTCGGAGTTGAAATTCCGCCAAAACCGGGACACTTCTCCACGGTGAGCCAATCCACCGAATTGATTGGTTCTACGCATCACCGAGCCGAGGAAGGTGTGCGCTGCTCAACCCCATCTCCGGGCCACCCGGTTGCTCCGGCCTCAAGCTTTGTGATCGGGCTTGGGCTCGAAATCACATCCTGAACAATTCACCGGACCGGGAGACTTCATACGGAGCTTGCTGGGATCAATCGAAGGTACGACGACTCTCGGATCGAGCCGCGCTTCTGCGAGCAAGGTATGAACTAATTCTTCATCCGAGCTTGGAGATTCTCCATTTCAAATGCCTTAATTTCAATGCATGATAGCAGGTATGAATGTGTTCGTCTCTTCGAGACGAATCGTAGAGCATAAGAACATGAAAATCCGTTTTTAGTGTCGGGGTAGGATATTAAGGATTTAGTGTGGACGGCTCTCGGGTGAGGACACTTGGGGACGATGAACGGATGCGAATCCAGAATTTAATTCTGTGACGCACGGACGGCCGGGATCGCGGGATGAGACGGAATGATACGGCGGGCCTGGGACGGTGACCGGATGGCGGCACTTGATCGCGACGCGGCAATGCCACCCGGAGGCTATCGTCTTCCGTGTGTAGCGTGGATAAGTAGAAAATTAGGGGTATTTTCTATTTATTTAATTCTACTAAACTTCAAAATTAATAACTTTGCGTAGAAAAATCATAAAAATAAAATAAAGCCCTGTTGCTCGGTGAACGAGGAGGAGAATAATGTGGAAAAGAAATCGATTAATTTTGTCCAGTTTTTATTTTTTTAATTAATTATTTACTCCACCGCATTGTTTTAATTCTCCATGCATTCATACAATTCACCATAGCATGAGACCATGGGCACTTTGAAGCCTGCGAATTTGGGAACATTCTTTGAATTTTCCAAAGTGGGCAAATCCTATGAAGAGTTATTGATTTTTCAAATTCATGTGTTGTTTAGAGTATTTTAATTCTAATAAATAGCATGTTGTGTATTAAATCCTGGAAAATTTGGTGATGTTCCTTATGGCCAAGGAACCACAGGAAAAATAGAACTTGAGTTAATTCGCTTAAAATATTTTATTTGGCTTAAACACCTAAAATGAATATAATTAATTAAGTTAACCATACATCAAATTGACTTGAAATCAATTCTCGCATTTTAGCTGAGATCAGAGGAGCACGTAATAAAATTTGAGGTCGATTGAACACAGTTAGCCCCTACTAATTGGGTTGATTAAATGGCTTAGTCATTTAAAAAACTTTAAAAATTCATAACTTTCAAAATATCTTTTCAAAAATTCACCAAATTGGTTTTGGAGTCTCTACGATATCAGGAGAATTTAAGAAAATTAAAATTTGAATTTTCTAAAAAAGTTGATTTTTAATATTATTTTAATATTCTTAATAATTAAAAAAATAATAAAAATCACAAAAATAATAAAAATTCACCAAATGTCACATTTTGAATTTTTAATCACTTAGGAACAAACCCCATATTTTTCTCAGGCCTATTTGGTGAGATATTAATTTTTAAAGCTCTACAAATTAATTTTAAAATTAAAAAAAATGTATTTTCTAGTATTTTCACTAAAATAATTATAATAAATCAAAGAAAAATCAGAAAATTCTTAGTGGTTCTTTGGAATCCTTGATATTAGAGAGAATTTTAAAAATTATAAAATTCATTTTTCAACTTATAACTATTTTAAATTAATTAATACTCCAGAAATTAAAATAATGCAATAAATAAAATAATTCAAAAAATGTGAGAATTAATGTCAAAGTGGTCATATGCAGTGGGTAGGAATGTCATAATTTTAACGGGGCATTTCATGGCCATTATAAATTTTATTTGAAAATCTCTATTTTCTACTAAAATAATTATATAAATAAATTAAATACGAGAAAAATCACATTTCTCTCATGTCTTTATTGACATATGGTGAAGTCACATAAAAATTTCGGGATTCATTTGGACAAATTTAGTGAGTTATGAAATTATTAGGCTTAAAGGCGAAAATGGTAATTAAAATTTTAACCCTTAATTAAAACTTTAGGTTTAATAAAAAAATTAACAAGTAAAATATTTGATCTTTAATCTGATTTGGATGATTGAAATTTAAATAATTAAAGGGTAGAAACCCATTAAGCAATTTAAAATGATTAAAGCTTTAATTAAATAATTGATTAAATTTGGAAGAATAATAAAATTGGAATTATTAGAATAGGGATATTATTAGGAAGGGTTATTAACTTTAATTTAAAAATCCCTAAATTTAATCGTCTCAGTAATATTCAACTCTTAATTAAAATGATAACTCAAATTTAAAACATTGAAAGACTTAATCATTAAACTAAAATTAAATAATTGAACTCTTTAATTAAAATTGAAATGAATAAAATTAAATTAAATTAAATTAAAAATTAAATTAAAAAAAAATTAAATCGAAATTAAAAATTAAATTAAAAAATTAAAAAAAAATTAAACTAAATTAAGAATTAAATTTAAAAAATAAATTAAATTAAATTAAATTAAATTAAATCTAAATTAAATTAAAAATTAAATTAAATCAAATTAATTTAAAGTAACATCGAACGAACTAAATTGAACTAAATTAAATTAAATTAAATTAAATTAAATTAAGTTAAATTAAATTAAATATAAAGACATGAAGAATTCAAAAATAAATGTTAAGATAACTTGAACAACATTCGAACTTAAATCATTAATTTGAACTTAAAATTGCATCGCGAATCATTAAGTATCATTTTGCCTTTAGAATTTTAGTTATCTGCTCACAACGGAGATATTAAATGAAATGTTGCGGCATATGACGTTCGAATATCACCAGTTCGCTGACGATTAACAAAAATTGAAAACCTCGGACGATCGATTCATTTATATAACTAAATTCATTTGGACTTAAAACGATCTGAGAAATATTGAAAAGATGTTTAGGACCCTTCCTAAGAACTTCACCAAATGTAGTAGGATATTTTATAAGAACGATTGAACTTAGTTATTCTTTGATGAAGAAAGTCGTCCTCAGTAAAAACACGAGGAACACAGGCTGATAAGCGAAATGACTAGTATAGGATGCAAGGAACTTGGTAGAAACCATAACCCTTTCCTTAGCTTTACCTAGGAACTTGCTTAAATATTCTAATTGTATTTAAGTGCAGCTTGGGAGTGACAGAAGGCCCTCCCGGGTACGCTTTTATTTTATTGCGATTTACTTTACGGTAATTTATTTAATTGCATACTTTATTTTCTTGCATGATAAAACAACGGTTGCATGAAAACCTACACCTTTAGAATAGAAACCAAAGCGGAAACCCATAACTAAATTAAAAGACACTACGAATGAATTCACCTCCACAACATTTCAAAATATAAGACAACTCGAAATTTAATCATGAAAACGGAACACAATACAATCACAACTAAATTAAAACGTCATTGGATGATCGGGAATACCTCGGATGATGTAACCTACGTGTTGCTAACGGGATTTCCCGCGAGTCTAAATGAAAGTGTGGAACTCATTCAGTTCGAGTTTAGTAAATTCATCTGGACTAAGTGAATCCGATAAAAATAATGATGCGGAAGGATGGAACGTGGGATCTTAACGGTGTTGTTATATTGACTTTAAGATTTGTTTTAATTAAAACACAAAAAAAAAACACTTGGAAATTAAGACTTCTCACAAGCAAAACACTTTTCTCATCCCACGGTTATGATTTCTAAAACTAAACCTCTGCAACAACAAGGAGCTCGGAGCATGGTGGGCGGCGGCCATCGTCGTCGGCAAAACGTATACACTTGACAAAACTTTCTAGAATTAAACAACAAAGCCATAGGACTTCGAGGTGGTTTGCACAGCGCGACATAAATCCTCGACTCTTCGTTAGGCATTTGCATTGCAAATTAAGCCCTAACCGGTTTAGGATTCCGAGGTAGTCGTCCGTCGACATAAACCCTCATATCTTCCAATTTTATTTGCATGATTATGTTATAAATATAATTTTAATTAATTAAAATTGACGAATTAAAACATTAAATGAACATTAGGACTTTCCTAAATCCAAACCCCGAACAATAGGATAGTTTGGGAAGTTGCCAATTCTTCTTGGATCCTCAACTTCTCTACCCTTCTTCCTTTAGTTCCCGAAATAAAATGTTCAGAGCTTGATCCCATTCCACCATTGATTCAAAATTCAATCCTTTGAGAACTTAAACTTTGAAATTCTTAAGAGCGAATTATTGATTATTATCGAGTTTTCTTAGGTGATTCGTCATAAGATGTAATTAACTATAGGGGCTTGCCATATAGGGAATTTAAAGAACCCGGAGTAATATAAACCACATTTAGTAATGTGTATTAGGCGGGGGAATTTGTCGGCTTATAAAATTGGTTATGAGACAAACGGATCATCACAAATCTTCTAGTTTATTTAACCGAGCCCCACCATCAATGATTGTGTCTATCCTTAGGGATAGATACACGGTTTGCGGTGCGGTGCTCGTTTATATAAGCTTATTTGGGATGTGAGATCGGTTTGATTTCATCTTAAAATCTTGAAATTAAAATTATTTTCAAAATCAAATACTACTTTTTCAAATTATTTATCTAAACTAAATTTAAGGGTCGCCGACAAGACCTATCAAAGAAAAGTTTGAGCCACCTGGTCCACAGGTGCTTGATAGAAGTTTCGATTTAGGAATGGACCCGATTCATGTTGTCCCAATGACATGAAATAGGGAAGTGATGCTGTTAATATTAGGTAGGGGAACCAAAAGTTCCTTTGACGATTTTCTTGCCGAAACGAGGATATATCACCTTGCCCGACTCAAATTAAATAGAGATTCAACGGTATCTTTGTTGATTAGCATATGTTTCAAGACCACAAAATACACAATTTTAATTTGAGAGGATAAGGGATGAGTGTTTATATGATATTCCCTTTCATGAATTGAGCCCCGAAAGAGAGTGCAGCTCCACTGAAATGAATCCATAGCTTACGGAGAATTAACTTGTTGTAGATGTTTCGAGCCTTTAAAGCCTAAACCACCGACAACTTTAGGCGAAATTGCCTTTTGCCAATCTGTGATAAGAATTGTTTTCTTTGGCCGATTGAGAAATACATTAAGATTCTTTCAATCTGGATCACAGAACTTTTCTTTAAGCAATTATGCAGCAAGATATGAAGGGAAAGAGGTTAATATCTTTATTCCGAAGTGTGAATTACGCAGGATGAGAGAGGGGTGGACCAATTTAGGGAGTTAGTGTTCGGCTTAGCGATGATCTCCTCGAAAATGTGTTTGTTTAGATGTTGCCTTTGATAAGAAGAACCCCCAGTACTTTTATAGGGAGGCTAGTTTTTGAGCAAGCCGGTAGATTCGGTGGTCCGGTGGATGTCTTAGGATGGATGTTGTTGGGGAGCCTTGAATTCTTGTTTTTGTTGAAATGAGAGGCCGAGCTCTGTTAAGAAACTGTTGAAGGTACATCCTGTAATCCATTTCATGACTTTTGAAGCTACGGAAAATATCATTAAGTCGTCGGCATATAAAAGGTGAGAAGTGTAATATACGACCTATGGTGGAATTGAGCATAAGGATGGTTAGAGACTTGAGTGTCCGGTAGCACGGAGAGATAGTCCATAACAATGATAAAGTAATTGGGAGAGAGTGGATCTCCTTGTTTAGCCCTCTAGTAGCTGCGAAATCACCCCGACGTTTGCCATTAATGAGGATAGAGTGGTTATTATTAAGGAAGCCATCTCTTTATGAGTGAACATAAATCAGGTTTAGAGAAACCTACGGCATGAAGCACACGAAGAATAAGTTCCGATTGATAGTATCATAAGCCTTTTTAATGTCGAGTTTGTAAATCAAGTTGCCACCTAACAGTGCAATCGAGATCCCGACAAATTTCTTGAGCAAGGAGGGCATTATCGTGATGGATCTGCCTTTAACAAAAGGCGGTGGTTAGGTGATAATTTGAAAGACGAGTGATTTAATCTGCTACCAGATTTTTCTGTGATCACCTTACGGTAACGGTGGTAAGGCTAATTGGTGTATAGTGGTTCCGACGCAGGGGCATTGATCTTAGGCACAAGAACAATGGTGGATGCATGGAAGTATTGGGGAATGTCCTTTCCGAGAAAAGAAGCTTTGGATAGCGGAGAGGTAACCTCGGCTTTTCTGAAGTGTTCCGAGGTTTTTTTAGCGACCTTTATACCCATCGGGTCTGTTGTTTTTGAGTACAATCGATAGAGTTGAGTGCCACCCCGAATTTCCTCAGGTGAGGGAATATCGGCTAATTGGAGGGGCGGGTGTAATTATATTCTTTATCGAAGCAGAAATTTATCATCGATAGGAGAATCTGTTTGCCAGGGCTTAAAGTGAAAGTTCTGGTAATACTTGTGACATCATTGACGATAGCGACTTCCTCATTCAGTAAAAGACCTTGATCATTTAAAATGGAATGAATAGCATTACATTTCCTTTGAATTTATCCGTACATGAAAGAATTTAGTGTTCACATCTCCATCTTTAAATCTAGAGGTATGACTTTTTGCTCTGAAAGTTGGTCTTACCGATCAATAAGAGTAAGAAGATGCTCTTGAGCGGTGACTATACGCCAATATTTGGTATCATCGAAAGGGCGACAACTTCGAAGAAGAGATCCTTCTCGGCTGTCTGATGTTTTGAGTGATGTCACAAATAGTTTCCCGACTCGAGTGAGAGAGGACAACGGCCAATTTCGATTAGAAGATTCGAAGTACGATAAAAGGATTGGAGTGGGGACAACCGGAATCCCTTTGCTTAGAGACAATAGATTGAAATTGAGGGTGGGAAGACCAGAAATTTAGGAATACGAAATGGGGGAGGCGGTTAGGTTGGGGGGTAGTAATGGAAATAAGTAATGAGTCATGATCGAACCGTAAAATTAAGATGTGAAATGGTAGTATGGAGAAAGGCTATGGTGCCAAGAGTTATTTGCAAGGAATGTATACAATCTCTCCCAATTTTCCCCTCCTCGAGTAAAGGGTTCCCTTGAAACCCCCGAATCAAAAAGATTTGCTCTACGGATATTATCATTAAACTCGGTAAGTTGGTTAAGATTAGGAGCTACCACAGTTTTTCTATAGTAGAAGAAATGTTGATGAAATCTCCACCTGATCCATTTAAGAGTTTCCCTTGAAATTTTGAGTAGATGAAATTCTTGCCGAGTTCTCTTCTTGCAGTTTAGTACGGCACATAAACAAAAGTTGTAGCAAAGTATCTATTATTTGTACAATGTAAATGAATCGTTGAGGATAGTCCACAATAACTTTGCAATGGAGTTCACCTTTCTTGAGAACAGTTTTATTGAGGAGTTAGTAAAAAAAAAAAAGCTTGGAACGGCCAATGAACACAAACTTGATTTGGATTTGTGTTTGTGTACCATTGGTTCTAGGAGCCTGATACCCAGAGTTGGTGTTTCTTAAAGGATGCAATAGCCTTTTAAGAGATGAGGGGTGGGCCACACCCCTAATATTCCAACATAAAGTTAAACATGCGGGATTTAGGCTGGGGTGGGGGGGAGTGGTGAAGCGGTCTGGATCTAGATCTGGTTACGCCACTTCTAGTGTCGGGGGTAGTAACATTTTCCACAGCATGGGTTAGTTTCTAGAAATCGGACAACACCTTTTTCTTTTTTGCCTTTTATTCTGCCAGGCAGCTTGAATATTGTTGCAGGATGTAGATATTATATACATGGAGGGTGTAATGTCTGTTCGATGATCTCTTGATTGTGCTTCAGATCTTTTAGAACTTTAATTGGGATTTCGGGGTAATGTAGATGTGTCTTCTTGAACAAGATTCTCTACGATCCTACGGACTATTCTGAGTTAATATCTACTTGTGCAATCTGGAGTCATCAACCTATTGAGTCTAGAGCGATAGGTTCTTGTGGGTTCCCTTTAACGGTATCTTTGGTACATTTGCACTAAGGTTGTGATGCGAAATGGCTTCTTGAAGAGGGTTATATATATATATATATATAGATGTATAGACACACACACACACACACACACACACACACACACACACACACACACACACACACACACACACACACACACACATATATATATATATATATATATATATATATATATATATATATATATATATATATATATATATACATCTATATATATATATGGAAAAAGAGCTAATGCTCCTTACATGTTACTAATCTTGTTACAAACAAGGACAAAGGAGTGGTTACAAACTAAGGAACACCATATAAAGCGAAGCCATACAAAGACGGGACATAGGCGAGTGCCAACAAATCCTTAGCATTATACGGACCCGCATGAAGCAAGAAGAAACTAAAAATCAGAAGGTAGCTCAATTACGGTCGAATTGGAGTAGGGAGTGATTGTGGGCATATGAACTCAACTTTGAGTGTGGGAGCCTCGATTGATCTGTGATAAGGAACTTCGGAGTTCGAGTTGGGGGGATTTGGGCACCGAGCACGATGGGTAGCGACACCGTCTGAGGCGACCAATGCGCATATTTATTTCCCTCTCTTAGTATAGAAGAACAAATAAGCTAAGGGGGTACGAGCTTTTGAATTTAGTTTAACTAGTAGTTGTAGAATCCATTGGGTATGTGTATTGTTCTCCGGTTTGTTAATACCTCGGTGAATGCGACTTGATCCATTATATTTCTCCGGTTAGCAATCCTTGCTAATTTCGGTGCCCACATCACGGCAATTAACTCGGTTTAAGAGCATCATGTCTTATCACGGGTGCATAGAAGAAAAGTAAACACTTTTAAAGGTGGTTTGAAAATTCTGACACGGAGTGGTCATTGGAGTAGGCTACCGTCGGTGTTGATTTTAATGACGGGGCTGTAGGGGGATCCCCGATTAGCAGTTCTAACAAAGGTGCTTGCCACGGTTGGAAGATCAATATGAAGTATGTTATGGAATTTTTTATAGATGATGATCTTTACGAGATAGGCTTTGAGTTTCTACTAAGCGGGAAGGTTTATAGTACTCGGGATTCCTTTAAATTTTATTTGCTTCTGTATCAGATGAACCATATGACAATGGGATGCAGAAGGTATGAATATCCCACAGTTTATTCCCTTCACTCCGGCATTTATGAAAATCTTCCCATTGAAAAGTGAACCTCCCAAAGCACAAGCTTGGCTCAAACGGTACTGGGAGAAAGAACGATTGAAGAAGAGATGAGATGGATTCTTCTGCCATTACCTGACACACACTTAGAGGACCCCACAAGACCTTTCGATTTAGAATGTCATCGGTTGGAATAATGCTATGAAAGGTTCTCCGGCACAAGAAAGACATAGAAGGGGACAAGTACTTTCTGAGAATTCTCGATGAACGAAGGCAGTATGCACCTTTTGTATATGGCTTTGGTGATGCTTTGGGAGAGTAGGCATGCCGATTAATTTTATCGAGTGCCCCTACGGCCAGATTTAATGGTGGAAATTTGGTGGGTAGATTGATCTGAAGAATAGGCGTAAGGTGTGAAAGTGGCCAGTTTAATCATCCCGGCAATCGGCCGCTCTAATGGTGATAACGGTGATGTCCCTACGGGAATTAACTTGATCCTTGGGGCACAGTTATACGGCCAGTTGGTTACCCTTCCTTAACTCCCGAATAAAAGGTCTTCAGCGGTTGTCGATTTTGGCTTGACTTAGCAAATTCTGGAATCACAGTTTCTGACAGCAAGGGAAGGGTGGATGGACCTGCGGTACTTCCCATTCATAAACTTAGCCCACAATGAGTTAAGTATCTGAAATGGATCCATAGTTTACATAAGTTAATCTGGCATACTGAGGAATGCCTTCGAGGCCAAGACCACCAGCCAAGGTTGGTTTAGTTACTTTTTTCCATGAAGTCCATTGCATTTTGCTTTCTACAACAGGACGAAGGAACGTAAAAACCCTTTCCATTTGTAATTGTGTACCTTTTTTCATGGTTATCATTTGTAGAAGATAGGAGGGAAGGTGGTGAGTATGCTCTTCGGTGATCCTTCCACCATTTGAAGGAAAGGATTTGTCCGGCAATTGAGTTAGGAATTAATCTTGGTGAGGATATCATCGAGTGGGTTTGTTTGGTTCTCCCTAGGGGTAAGTAGGCAACAAGATATTTAATAGGAGGAGTACTGTAGGTGAATCCGATGGAAGTCCGGTATCCACGATGTTTGATGTGTGTTTGGATACCTTGAAGAAGATTAGGTGACATTTATCGAGTTAGTATCATACTGATTGATTAAAGTGTTAATCTGTTTTGCTTGACGTTTTCGGCTGTTGTTTTATGAGCACTTGAGAAGATCATGATATCATCAGCATACATGAGGTGAGTGATAGGTATATTTGATCTATGGTGGTGTTTTGGCATAGTCTTTGCTTTGAAAGGTTTATCAATCGATTTTGGAGAAATAATCCATAGTAAGATAAAAATGGTTAGAGATAGTAGATCTCCTTGTTTAAGTCCTCTAGTTGCATGAAAATTGCCTTAGAAGCTTGACGGTGATCGAAATGGAATGCTCGTTGGAGTTCGGCCGCTAGCCGATGGGTGGCAATTGGGAGTTAAACCCTCTAAGTGAGAGGACTTCCAAAATGAAGTCCCGATTCAGAGTGTCATAGGCCTTTTGGATGTCCGGTTTGTAGATCGAGTTGCCCCCACAATGGACTTTATCCAGATCCGGCGGCATCCTGAGTAAGAAGGACATTATGAATAATAGATCTTCCTTTTATAAATGTTGATTAGTTCGAGAGCTGATCAATCTCTCAAGGTGTGTTCACAGTCTCACAAGGATTTTTGCTAATAATCTTGCTAATCACGGAGATGAGGCATATGGGTCTATAGTAGTCCCATCTTTGTAAAGTGGTGTTTTAGGAATCAACCTGAAGTTAGAAGCTCTTAAAATAGCTAGGGATAGTTTCACCTTGGAAGAAGCTTTTAGTGCATTAACCACATCATACCGGTCGAACACGAGTTTTTGTAAATACGTTGTATAGCCCATCAAACCTGTGATTTCGGCCATCCTGATGTTAAACATAATTTCTGCTCAGTTGGGATATACCTTGAAACATTTCCTTGTATATTGAAATTCATTTAGGAAGAGAGATCCATCGATATACATTACATTGCCATTGGGGAGTGATTTAGTAAGTTTTAAAATTAATGACAACATCTTGAGCAATATCGGTGTTGTCTGGAGTTTTCCCTTACTCATCGAAATAATGGAATGAATAATGTTGCATTTCCTTACGTGACTGTCTGACCCAGATAGAAATGGGTATTCTTGTCTCCATTGAGGAAGTAGCTTAGTGCGGCTTTTTGTTTCGAATCTTTGTTCTAATTTTTCATTAGCGGATCATGATTAGTTTGAAGCGGAATAAAGTTGTTCCTCGGTCGCCTTCCCTTGGAGATTGGCTTCCAGCAAATTAACCTCTTTTCGAGCTTTACGGAGCCAATGAAGGAGAAGTCACCCACGAAGTTCCGGCTCCATTTTCTAAGTGCTTTCTTTGAGCTTTATGCAACGAGAGGCTTAACTTAGTGAGAGGATCGGGGTGTTGATATTACACAACAGTGCTTTGAATGATGTTTAGAAACTCATCATAAGTGGACGAGACATTAAGGTATACGAAGGAGAGGGATTATTTTGGGAATTAGGGAGGGTAATGGAAATCGGGAGGGAGCTGTGATCGAGCCCGACCAAGGCCGAGATGGGTTACATGGGTGAGAAGCCAATTGGTGATCTAGCAATTGTTAACGAGAATGCAGGCCTTTCCCAGAATGTTTCCTCTTTTCAGTGAAAACGGTCACTGGCCCGTGTCAGCTGTCTTTGTGGTTATCATTGAAAACGTGTGTTTGAAAGGTTAGGAGCCCTACCCCCCGAGTTTTCTTCGGTGGAGCCAATGCTATTAAAATCTCCACCCACCAACCGGGGGAGTTGATGATCGTTAATATTTTGAAGATTAGCCCGGAGGATGTTTATGTTTCCTATTTCATGACACAATACAAAAAAAGTCACCGATCCACTTTTTACATTAATTTGGAAAGGAATGTAAAAAGCACATTTATTGTAATTAGGATAGACCAAGTAATCTCACTTCTACGAGAGAAAACCTAAATCTTGTTATTGCGAGTTGGAATAGTGATTAAAACCATGCGGCTTCTTAATGACTTTTGAGGGTATTTGTGGACGAGTTCCAAAATAGTGATACACCAAAACTTATATTTTTTGTTGAGGTTTAGCAATCTTTTCATAGATAAGGGAGTTGGCAATACCCCTGATATTCAACAAAGGAAATTGATCATTATTTGGGGGGTAAGGATAGGAAGGGTTGAGATCGATCTAGTTCTCCTCTGATCTTTGAAGTACGGAAGCAACTCCCCTACGATAAAGGGGTGCCTAACTTTTGTGC
>CM040429.1:117450858-117468358 GCA_022702705.1 Papilionanthe hookeriana x Papilionanthe teres | reverse complement strand
ACTACGTACGTAATTGTGACGATTATGTGGGAAACCATGCCTTGGTGATATTGGGGGTCATGCTGGTTTGAGAGGAGGTAATGATGCAAATGTTTGGGAAGTTCTTCGTTTAATAAGCTTCTACGAGTAGGACATACGGTGATGTTCTGATCTTCTCGTAATAAGCACATTCTCGAAAATTTGCTTTATTTTTTGGCCATCGAATGATCGAAGCCGGTGAGGAGGGGAGGAGCGGCGGTACCAGCATTGTTCCAATCACCCCAGCGAAGTGATTAGATTGTCCCATTGTAAATTTAATGTGTTCGGTTGAGTGTTCTTGAAGAAAGATCGGACGGAACCTTTTGAGGCTTCTGTGAAAGAATAGATGAGTAATGGATTCTTCCTCCTTATGGCATAAACTGCAGCAAGAAGATCCACTAAGCCCTTTTAGTTTAGATATCATCGATTAGGTGAAGTGGTTGAAAGTCCTCCGGCGGAAAGAAAGCTGTTAGAAGAGAAAGATAGTTCCCCCGAGAAAATCTCTCACGAGAATCATCCCGATTAAACGGCTTAGTGTAGATAGCTTTGGAAGAACTTTGGTTTTAATAGATGGCCATTCGGGAGTGTGAGATGGATCTATCCGTAAATAGTGGTGATCTTAAATACGAAGGGGGCCATGTGAGGATGGAATGAAGAAAGGAAGTGGACCGGTTGTCACCCTCCCCAACAATCCCAGTAGAAAGGTTAAGGTTGTTGATAGGGGTGTTGGTTGTAACCGGTCTTGGGGCGCGTAGGTGATCCGGCCGGAAATTAATTATGCCTTTACCCGAATGCCGGATATGGAAATTTTGTTCGACCACATTTTATTTTTTACCATAGCTTTCCAAATTTTGGAGTCCACAATTTAAGGGTAACGAGGAAGGGTGGGTATGCTTACAATTTGCCTAGCCAGGAAGAAAGTGGCACCCGGAGGGAGTCACGGGGCTCTAAAATTGATCCATAGCTTTGCAATGGTTCACTTGAATCATTTGGTTTAAGCCTTTCAAACGGACCACCAGCCCATTCGGGCTTAGCCATTTCGCCGGGATACTGATGTATCTGCTTCCTTTTACCGGCCCGAGAGAAAGTGGTTAAAAGCCCTTTCTAATTGCACTTGGGTGCTCTTTTTCATGGTGGTCATCTGCATAAGATAGTTAGGGAGGGTAGTAAGGATGCTTTTAAGTAAGGTAAGTCTCCCCAGGATAAATAATTGTAGGTCAGGTTAGAGAGATAAGTGCGGATCTTGTTATGTGTATCATCGAATGGGTGTTTTGCTTTGTTAACGCAATGTTGAGGCATTTGAACACCCAAATATTTGATTGGTAAGGTTGTCTTGGAAAAGTAGTGTGATTGAGAGCCATTGTTTAGTGTCACGAGACACCTTCTTAGAGAATAAAATTTGACTCTTAGCTTTATTAAAACTAAGGCCGAATTGTTCTGAAAAATCTTGAGGCACCTATAAATTTAGGTCACGACCCTTTTAGAAGCATTGGAGAAAGTCATGACATCATCTGCATATATTAGATGAGAAATTGGAATGTTGGATACGTGATGATATACGGCACTGCTGATGATTATTTTGTAAATGATTAAGCATTGAGAGAGAGTAGTGTGGCAAGAATAAAGAGAGTGGGTGAAAAGGGGGTCTCTGCCAGCCTGGTTGGCTAGTGGTGGGCTCCCATTATCGAATGGGAATGCAACGTCACACAGATAAATGCAAAAACACTTTCATTGAAACCCACTAGCTTCTGGCACCTACAAAATGAAATCCAGTGATGATATCATAAGCCTTCCACGATGTCCAATTTACAGCAGATTAGATTACCCCCTCTACATTGCTTGTTTTGGTCGGGAGCAATTCTTGGGCTAACAACACATTAGCAGAAATGAACTGCCTTTAATGAATGCGATTGATTGATTGATAATTTTATTTAAATGAGGCTAAATCCTTTATAGCGAGGACACTAATTATCTTGCTTATAGCGAGTGGGCTTGATGGGTACGAATTGATCCAAACTACTCGGTTTCCTAAATCCTTGCGATACGATTGAAATCTCCGCCGATTTCTCGGCGGAAGTGGCGATGCGATTGAAATCTCCCCGCGCGACGAGGAGATCGATAAGGCTATTTGATAAGGTGTAAGTGATCCCGAGTGATTACATCTTGTTTCGTCACAACAAATAAAAGTATCACGATTTTTGTGTCGACAAAGTGTAATGAGAGGTGAGTAAATTGGTGGTGATCGTGAGAATAGGCCGATTGACCTCGGCTTTGCATGGGATCTAGATTTTGTGCGCGTTAGCATAGAAAGTGAAACCGGGGGAAATTTGTGAGGATTTTAGCGAGTTTATATGAACCATAGGTTCAATACAAATACACCGAGGGGTGTGTTTCTTATTAAGATTTTGAGTCATCTTAGAGAGTGTGGACAAACCACCCCTCTAATATTCCGGCAAAGGAGGTTTATCATTTGAGATTGGACGAGGGGAAGGGAAAGTGATTAATGGGAGCTGAATCTAGTTCTCCCTTTAGTGAAGGGGAGGGGGTGGGGGTGAAAACTCTACAGGCTTGAAATTGGGATTTTCGGCCAGTTTACGGGTTAGATGTATTTTTCTTCTTCTTAGAGGGTAAATTTCCGTTCCTCCTCAGCCAGAATCGAGAAAGCTTGACTCGGTTGGAGGGGGAAGGGGGAAGAAAGGTCGGAGGGGGAGAGGTAGACAAAATGACGGGTGGGGTGGGGTTTTGGATAGGTAAAATTAAAGTTGTTTCGGTGGGGGATTGGGATTAAGATAAGTAGGAATATGCACTTGCGTGGCGGAGTCCCACTTCGGGTGGAGAGGGCATCTACGTAGGGGGATGAGGATCTGGCAGGTAGTTCCCGCCTCAGCTTTCTGCAGGTAAAATCAATCCCGACATTGGCGAGAATACTCTAGGGGTGGATGAATTTTGAAGCACACATCTCTGTTTATGCACGAGCAATATACAGAGTGAGTGCGATAATAGGAGTCTTTCTTTGCGTGATTATATATATATATATATATATATATATATATATATATATATATATATATATATATATATATTTATTTATTTATAATTTTCTAACTATTAAATATTTTTTATAATAAAATTATATTTATAAATAATTTACTATGTAAAATATTTAAAATAAAAATAATAATAATATATAAATTTATATATATATATATATATATATAATGATTTTAACTATTCAATTTTTATATTTAAATTATATTTAAAAATAATATACAATACATAAAATATTTAATATAAAAAGTAATATTATATCTATATCTATATATATATATATATGTAAATATATATTTATATATACCTATATATATATTTATTTATTTATAATTTATTTAACAATTAAATATTTATAATTAAATTTTATTTATAAATAATTTACTATACCTAAAAAAATTTAAAATAAAAAATAATTATACATAAATATAAATATATATATTTATATATACACATATATTTATATATTTATAATTTGTTTAACTATTAAATATTTTCATAATTAAATTATATTTAAAAATAATATACTATACTTAAAATATTTAAAAAATATTATTATATATATATATATATATATATATATATATATATATATATATACATACATAATTTTTTTGCTATTATATATTTTTACGATTAAATTATATTTAAAATAATATACTATACTTAAAATATTTAAAATAAAAAATAATATTATATAAATTTATATATAAATATATATAAATATATATATATATATATATATATATATATATATATATATATATATATATATATATATATATATATATATATATATATATATATGTGTGTGTATATATATATATATGTGTGTGTATATATATATATATATGTGTGTATATACATATATATATGTGTGTATATACATATATATATGTGTGTATATACATATATATGTGTGTATATACATATATATGTGTGTATATACATATATATGTGTGTATATACATATATATATATATGTATATATGTACATATATATACATACATATATATACATATAAATATATATTTGTACATATGTATATATATGTACATATGTATATATATGTATATATGTATATAAATATATATATATGTATATAAATATATATATATGTATATATATATATATATATATACATATATATAAATATATATATGTATATATATATATATATATATACATATATATAAATATATATATATATATATTTATATATATAAATATAAATATAAATATAAATATATATATATATATATATATATATATATATATATATATATATATATATATATATATATATATATATATATATATATATATATATATATATATAATTTTTTTAACTATAAAATAATTTTAAAATTAAATTATATTTATTAATAATATATTATACTTAAAATATTTAAAATAAAAAAATAATATTAAATAAATTTTATTATATATATAAATATATATTTATGTACCACTATATATATATATATATATTTTTATAATTTTTGTAATTATTAAATTTTTGGTATAAATAAATTATATTTATAAATAATATATTATACTTTAAACATTTAAAATAAAATAATATTATATATATATATATATAAACATATATATTTATATATATAGATATAATTATTTATTTATAATTTATTGCTTAATAAATATTTTTATGATTAAATTATATTTTAAAATAATTCAATATACTTAAAATATTTAAAATAAAAAAATTATATTAAATATATATATATATATATATATATATATATATATATATATATATATATATATATATTTATTTATTTATTTATATAATCCTATATATATATATATTTATTTATTTATAATTTATTTAATTATTAAATATTTCTATGATTAAATTATATTTATAAATTATATACTATTTTAAAATATTTAAAATAAAAAAATAATATTAAATTAATTTATTTAAATGTACCAATTTTTATTTATTTATAATTTATTTAACTATTAAATATTTTTATAATTAAATTGTATTTATAAATAATATACTATAATTAAAATATTTAAAATAAAATATAATATTAAATAAATTTATATATATATATATATATATATATATATATATATATATATATATATATATATATATATATATATATAAATATATATATATATTTATATACATTTATATATATATATATATTTTTAATTATAATTTATTTAATTATTAAATATTTTGATAATTAAATTATATTTATAAATAATATATTATACTTTAAACATTTAAAAAAATAAAAAAATATTATTATATATATATATATATATATATATATATATATATATATATATATATATATATATATATATATATATATATATATATATATATATATATATATATATATATATATATATGTATATATATATACATATACATATATATATACACATATATTTATTTATTTATAATTTATTTAACTATTTAATATTTTTTATAATTAAATTATATTTATAAATAATATACTATACATATATAAATAATTTTATAATTTAATTAAATATTTTTATAATTTAATTATAAAAATATTTAATAGTATATTATTTATGTAAAAAATTTTTTAATTTTAAATGTTTTAAGTATAGTATATTATTTATAAATATAATTTAATTATAAAAATATTTAATTGGTAAATAAATTATAAATAAATAAATATATATATATATATATATATATATATATAAATATATATATATATATGTATATGTATATATATATATACATATAAATTTATATAAAATTAATTTTTTATTTTAAATATTTTATGTATTGTATATTATTTTTAAATATAATTTAGTTTTAAAAATAATTAATAATTCAATAAATTATAAATAAAAATATATATATAGTTATATATAAATATATATATATATATATATATATATATATATATATATATATATATATATATATATATATAATATTATTTATTTATTTTAAATGTTTAAAGTATAGTATATTATTTATAAATGTAATTTTATTATAAAAATATTTAATTATTAAATAAATTATAAATAAAATATATATATAGGTACATATATATATATATATATATATATATATATATATATATATATATATATTTAATATTATTTTTTATTTTAAATATTTTAAGTATAGTATAATATTTATAAATTTAATTTAAATATAAAAATATTTAATAGTTAAATAAATTATAAATAAATTAATATAAATGTGTATATATAAATATATATATATATATATATATATATATATATATATATATATACACATGTATAAATTTATATTACATAATTTCTTATTTTAAATATTTTAGGTATTGTATATTATTTATAAATACTATTTAATTAAAAAGCTATTTAATAAATTACAAATAAATATATATATATATATACGGAAATTTATTTAATATTATTTTTTGTTTTAAATATTTTAAGTGTAGTATATTATTTATAAATATTTTTTAATCATAAAATTATTTAATAATTAAATAAATTGTAAACAAAAATATTTATAGAGTATATTTTAGTCTAAATTTTATTATATATTTATGAAGTATATTTTATACATAAATTTAAAAAAAAAAAAGCACCCAACTTTCATTTCTCTTAAGGTATCTAAAACAACTACTTTTGAGTAGTTGCTTTCATTTCCTTTTATGAGATGTAACTAAACTTTTGTTCCATTAATACATTTTATATTTTGCTACAAAAAAAAAAAAAATACATAAATTTACATACATATAAAATATTACTTTTTTTAATTTAAATATTTGATAATTAAAAAAATTATAAATAAAAATATATATATTGATGTACGTTAATATATATTTATATATATAAAAAAAATTATTTAGCGTAATTTTTTTATTTAAATATTTTAAGTATAATATATTACTAATAAATATAATTTAATTACAAAATTATTTAAATGTTAAAAAAATGATATATATATATATATATATATTTATTTAATATTATTTTTATAAAATATATATGTAGGTATATATAAATATATAAAGAGATATATATATTTATTTAATATTTTTAGTTTTTTTAAGTATAGTATATTATTTAAAAATATAATTTAATCATAAAAATATTTAATAGCTAAATAAATTATAAATAAATAAATTTATATGTGTATATATATATATATATATATATATATATATATATATATATATATATATATATATATATATATATATATATATATATATATATATATATACATAATATTATTTTTATTTTAAATATTTTTAATTATAGTACAATATTTTATTTATAATATAATTTAATTATAAAAATATTTAATAATTAAAAAAATTATACATAAATATATATATAGAGAGGTACATAAATATATTTATATATATATATATATATATATATATATAACTTTATTTAATATGATTTTTTATTTTAAATATTTTAAGTATAATATATTAGTAGTAAATATAATTTAATTATAAATTATTTAAAATTTAAAAAAATGATAAATCTATATTGTATAGTTTATTACTTATAAATATAATTTAATTATAAAAATATATAATAGTTAAGTAAATTATAAATAAAAATATATATAGGTATAGGTAAATATTTTAAGTATAGGATATTATTTATAAATATAATTTGATTATAACATATTTTATAGTTAAATAAATTATAAAATAATTAAATATATGTGTGTATATATATATATATATATATATATATAGATATCATTTATATAATATTATTTCTTTATTTTAAATTTTTTAAGTATTGTATCTTATTTATAAATATAGTTTAATTATAAATATTTAATAATTAAGTAAATTATAAATAAATAAATAAATATATGTATATATAAATATAAATATATATTTATATATATACATATATATGTATATATATATATTTTAATAATATTATTTTTTTAATTTAAATATTTTAAGTATAGTATATTATTTTAAATATAATTTAATTTTAAAAATATTTAATAGTTAACAAAATTATAAATAACTATATTATTTAAATAAAAAAATATATAAATTTATTTAATATAATTTTTAGTTTTAAATATTTTAAGTATAGTATATTATTTATAAATTAAATTTAATTATAGAAATATTTAATAGTTGAATAAATTATAAATAAATATATATATACTTAGGTATATATAAATATATATTTATATAGATTAATAAATATATATATATATAAATTTATATAATATTATTTTTTATTTTAAATATTTTCAGTATAGTATGTTATTTATAAATATAATTTAATTATGAAAATATTTAATAGTTAAATAAATTATAAATATATAAATATATATGTGTATATATAAATATATATATATATATTTATATTTTTGTAAAATTATTTTTTTTATTTTAAATTTTTAAAGTGTAGTATATTATTTACAAATATAATTTAAATATAAAAATATTTAATAATTAAATAAATTATAAATAATTATATATAATATTATTTTTTATTTTAAATGTTTAAAGTATAGTATATTATTTATAAATATAAATTATATATAAAAATATTTAATAATTAAATAAATTATAATTAAAAATATATATTGAGGTACATAAATATATATTTATATATATAAAAAATTTATTTAGCATTATTTTTTATTTTAAATATTTTATGTATAAAATATTATTAATAAATATACTTTAATTATAAAATTATTTAATAGTTAAATATATATATATATATATATATATATATATATATATATATATATATATATATATATATATATATATATATATATATATATATTTAATATTATTTTTTTATTTTAAATATTTTAAGTATAGTTTATTATTTAAAAATATAATTTAATCATAAAAATATTTAATAGTTAAATAAATTATAAATCAATAAATTTATATATGTATATATATATATATACATACATATATATATATAGATACATATATATATATATATATATATATATATATATATATATATATATATTTATATATATCTATATATAAATAAATATATATAATAATATATTTTATTTTATTATTTATATAATATTATTTTATATATATATAAATTTATTTAATATTATTTTTTTATTTTAAATATTTTAAGTATAGCATATTATTTATAAATACAATTTAATTATAAAAACATTAAAATTAAAAAATAATAAATAATAATATATATATATATATATATTTATAAATTTAATTAATATTTTTTTAAAATATTTTAAGTATAGTATATTAATTTTAAATATAATTTAATTATAAAAATACTAATAGTTAACAAAATTATAAATAGCTAACTAAATAAATATATATATATATATATATATATATATATATATATATATATATATATATATATATATATATATATATATATATATATATATATATATTAAAGAAGAGCTACTCGTGGCTCCTTTCATGTTGAAATAGGAAAAACAGTCTGAAAAGAGGAGGAAGGAGGATCCTGCTTATAACTAAAAAAACAACACGATCTTAGCACCCGCCACGGTTCCTCCCCTTCCAAAGAACTTCTCGATGTGATGTAAAGAAAAAACACACAACAACCAGTAAATACTAACCAAACATAGCAAAAATATAGCATAAAGAACACATATTAGGCAAAGGAAACATAGCAGAATAGCGAGATAACTTCGTTGCACAGTAGGCGAACTTGTTAGAAAAAGGAACGAAGACAATGGGGCCACATCAAATGTACGTAAATGAGATGCACGGAAAATAAGTCGCGTAGAGCGGACACGAAAATAAATACAAAATAGCGAAGTAGACGGCTCGGGGAACGAATCGCGACAAAATTAAGTCGGAACGAATATATGTAAGTGCGAATCATTCTAGAAGTGTTTGAATTAATTGAAATATAAGCTCTTAATGAAAAAGAATAATAAGCGAAGGCTCATCCAACTTGACAATATAACCTCCCGGAAAGGTGAACTAGTCGATATGACCCAAAGCCAAGCAATGTTTCAGAAAGGCAGTTCCGGGGAAAAAGAAGTTAGAAATAAAAATACATGTGTGCGTGTGTACATATATATTTAAAGGAAGCAAGAAGAGGCCTTATATATATAAGGAAAGAAAGAAGAGGTTGGAAGCCACCTAAACCAATGACGAAGAAGGGGGAAGAGTTTGGAAGTGTGAAAATACCACACGGAACCTTCCTCTGACAATAATTAGCTACACCATATAACTTGGATCTCAAATACGTAGGTATATATATAAATATAGAACAATATATATATATATATATGTATATATATATATATATATGTATATATATATATATATATATATATATATATATATATATATATATATATATGTATGTATATATATATATATATATGTATATATATATATATATATGTATATATATATATATATATATATATATATATATATATATATATATATATATATATATATATATATATATATATATATACATACATATATATATATATATACATATATATATATATATATTTATGTGTATATAATTATAGAAATATGTAAAAATATATAACAAAACGGACGGTAAAAGGCGGATAGCGGAGAAAACGGAACGAGCGGGCATGAAGGAACGGCCCGGATATGTAAAGATTCTTATACACAAAAGAGATGGCAAGCACATGAAGTACGAAATCTTTGGGGCTAATGAAAGGGGCATCGATATTATCCCAGATTAACTAAACTTTTAAAGGCGGGGTGGGAGCTTACGCACGGTTGGTGCTCGGCCAGACGGCTTGTGAGCCGGTTAGCGGTGTGCATTCTCGATAAATGAACAGGTAGGCGATGTGGAAGTGAGTAGTAATATATATATATTTATAAATATATATATTTAATTATATTTATGTAAATTTATTTAATATTATTTTTAGTTTTATATATTTTAAGTATAGTATATTATTTGTAAATATAATTTAATTATAAAAATATTTAATTATTAAATAAATTATAAATATATATATATATATATATAATTATTTTTTAGTTTAGATTTTTTAAGTATAGTTTATTATTTATAAATATAATTTAATTATAAAAATGTTTAATAGTTAAGTAAATTATAAATAAAAATATATATCGGTATATATAAATTTAAATATATATATATATATATATATATATATATATATATATATATATATATATATATATATATATTTAATAATATTATTCTTTTATTTTAAATATTTTAATTATAGGATATTATTTATAAATATAATTTAATCATAAAACTTTTAAATAATTAAATAATTTAATATTATATAAAAATTTTTATATATAATATTATTTTTATTTTAAATATTTTAAGTATAGTAAATTATTTGTAAATATAATTTAATTAAAAAAATATTTAATAGTTAGATAAATTATAAATATATATATATATATTTATATATATATATATATATATATATATATATATATATATATATATATATATATATATATATATATATATATATATATATATATATATAGATGTATATATAAATTTATATTATATTATTTTGTTTTATTTTAAATATTTTAAGTATAGTATATTATTTATAAATATAATTTAATTATAAAAATATTTAATAATTAAATAAATTATAAATATATATATATATATAGGTATATATAAATATATATATATATATATATATATATATATATATATATATATATAATTTTATATAATCTTATTTTTTTTAATTTAAATATTTTAAGTATAGTATATTATTTATAAATATTATTTAATTATAAAAATATTTAATAATTAAATAAATTATAAATAAATATATATATAGATATATATAAATAAATATATATATATATATATATATATATATATATATATATATATATATATATATTTAATATTATTTTTTAACTATTTTAAAGATAATTATGTATTTATAAATATATTTTAATTATGAAAATATTTAATAGTTTTGTAAATTATAAATAAAAAATATATATGTGTATATATATATGTTATTAAATTTATATTAAATTATTTTTTTATTTAAATATTTTAAATATAGTATATTATTTGTAAATAAATTTAATTATAAAGATATTTAATAGATTGACCTTTGGAGTCGAAAGATGACTTTTGTGAAATTTGAGTGAGAAATTATAAAATATTTAATTGGGTCATCGGGAGGTCGTTGAGTCGAAATTGACCATTTTGACCAAAGTTGACTTTTTGAGTCGAAGTTAATATTTGGCGTGTGTTGGTAATTGGATGGAAGTTACCATTTTTACCAAGGATGACTTTTTTGGTCGAAAAGATGACTATTGGGTAAATGAGTTGGTCGTTGGTGAAATTGTCAGGACACAGCCAAAGTTGGCTTTTTGGTCGAGATTGACTTTTTGGGTCGATGGGTGGTCATTGATCAATTATTTATTTTGGCCGAAATTGGCTTTTTAATTCGAAAGTTGACTTTAGTGGGTACATGGGTTTGTCATTGGATCGAATTGACCATTTTTAGCATTGCAAGAGTTGTTATTTGGTAGAGTTGACATTGGGTCCATAATTGGTCATTAATTCGAAAAATTTTATTTTGGCCAGAATTGACTTTTTGGTCGAATTTTGACTTTGTTAGGTCGATGGGTTGATCATTTGGTCGAGGATTGATCATTTGACCAAAGTTGACTTTTTGGTCGAAAGGATGTCACAGTAGATTCGATAAGGTTGGGCGTTATGTCGAATTAACCATCTTGACCAAAGTTGACTTTTTGGATAGGATTGGATTATTGGGTCGGGGTGGCGATAGGTCGAAAATTATTATTGATAATTGACTTGCAGTGAGATTGACATATTGAGTGATAGGTTAGTCATTGGGTTAAGGATTGACAATTTTGACGAACATCTTTAATTCGAAAATTTGACTGTTTCGTCGATAGGCGGTCGATCGTCAAGTGTGATTTTGAGCAAAATTGACTTTTTGAGCAAAAGTTGACTATTAGGTCGATAGGTTAGTCATTAGATCGAGGATTATTTATTTTGGCAGTTGACTTTTTAGTCGAAAGTTAACAAATTCGGTGATGGGTTGGTCATTGGATGAAGGATTGAACATTTTCGCCAAAGTTGACATTGAGTCGTTGTGTGATGTGATTTTGACGGTGAAACTTTTGGTCGAAAGTTGACCTTTTGAGTCAACGGAGTGGTCATTCGTCAATTGCGATTTTGACCAAAATTAGCTTTTGTTGAAAGTTGGCCTGATAGGTCGATAATTCGCCGATTATGTAAAAAATTCTTATTTTTGACGAAATTAAGCTTTGGAATGATCGATGTTATTGGATAGGTGGGTTGGTTATTGGGTCGAGGATTCTGTTTTCATAAAGTTGTCTTTGTTGAGTTGACATGTTAGGTCGATTGGTTTTGTCATTAGGTCGAAGTTGATAATTATGACGAAGTTATTTTGGTAGGATTTGCTTATTGGTTCGATAATTGGTCATTATGTAAAATTATACATTTTGACTATGTGAGTTGACTTGATCGAAATTCGACCAATTTAGTCGATGGGTTGATCATTAGGTCGAAAATTGAGCATTTTGAAGCAAAGTTGACTTTTTTGGTGATTTGACTGTTGATCGATGGGTGGTCATTAGGTCGAAAATTCTTATTTTGATAAAATTATTTTGGTGAAATTTGTATTGGGCGATGGGTTTGTCATTGGGTCGATCATTGGTAAATTTTGTCGAAAAAGTTGACTTTTTGGTGATTGACTTATTGGGTCGATAATTGGTCGTTAATTCAAAGAATTAATTTATTTGGGTCATTAGGTCGAAAATTGATTATTTTAGTAAAAATAAAATTTTTAGTGAAAATTTGAGTCATTGGGTCGACGGAGAGGTCATTATGTCGAAGTTGACCATTTTTGGTAAAATTAACTTTTTTAGTCGAAAGTTGGCTTTATTTTGGTGAAAGTTATTATTGGTCGAAGTTGACTTATCGTTTGACCCAGTTGACTTTTTGAGTGAGAAGTTGACTTATTAGGTCGGTGGTAGTCGTTCGATCAAGAATTGATTATTTTAGTGACTTAAATTGACTATTTGGTCGAAAGTTGACTGTTGGTGATGGGTTTGTCATTGGGTTAAGGATTGAATATTTTTGACGAAGTTGACTTTTTGGTCGAGAGATTAACTTATTGAGTGAATAATTGGTGATTAAAACAAAAATTAAGCTATTTTGGCCATTACTTTTTGGTAAAAAATCGACTGTTAATTGATAGATTGATGGGGTGATCATTGGGTTAGAAATTGGCCATTTGACGAACATTTCTTTTTGGTCGAAAGTTGACTATTTTGACGAAATTGAATTTTTGATTCGAAAGTTAACTTTATTGGACGATGGGGTGGTCATTGGGTCGGATATTGACTTTTGGTGAGTTATTTATTTAGTCGATGAGTTGATTATTGGAGTCGAAATTGACCAATTTGACAGATGACTTTTTGGTCGAAGTAGACTATTAGATTGATAGGTTAGTCATTGGGTAAAAAATTCCAATGCATTTTAACGAAAGTTGACTGTTGGTCAATGAGTTAGTAATTGGTTAATTAACCATTTTGACCGAAGATGACTTTTTGGTTAAAGTTGATCTATTGGGCAGTGGGTTGATCATTGTGTCGAAATTGACCTTTGACCAAAGTTGATTTTTTGTTGAAATTTAATTTATTGGGTCGAAAGGGTGGTCGTTAGGTCGAAAAATAGTATTTTGACCAAATTGACTTTTGGTGGTTGACTGTTGGTTAATGTGTTTGTCGTTGGGTTAAGGATTGGCCATTTGACGAAGTTATTTTTTGTTAGAGATTGGTAATGGGTGTGCGAGTAAAATTAATTAAAAATAATTATTTTGACGAAATTGACTTTTGGTGAAAGTTGACCTATTATGCCGATGGGTTGGGCATTAGGTCAGGGATTGATCATTTATATTTAATGATTAAGTAAATTAAATATATATATATATATATATATATTTATATTTATATAATATTATTTTTATTTTAAATGTTTTAAGTATAGTATATTATTTATAAATATAATTTAATTATAAAATTATTAATAAATAAATAAATTATAAATAAAAAAATATATGAGCATATATAAATATATATATATATATATATATATATATATATATATATATATATATATATATATATATATAAATTTATATTATATTATTTTTATTTTAAATGTCTTAGTATAGTATATTATTTATAAATATAATTTGTCATAAACATATTTAATAATTAAATAAATTATAAATAAAAAAATATATATAGTTATATATATAATATTATTTTTTTCTTTTAAATGTTTAAAGTATAATATATTATTTATAAATATATATTAATTATAAAAATATTTAGAAATTAAATAAATTATAAATAAATATTTATATATATATAGGTATATATATATATATATGTATATATATATATATATATATATATATATATATATATATATATATATATATATATATATATATATATATATATATATATATATATATATATATATATTAATATATTTATGTAATATTATATTTTATTTTAAATATTTTAAGTATAGTAAATTATTTATAAATATAATTTAATTATAAAAATATTTAATAGTTAAATAAATTATAAATAAATAAATATAGGTATATTTAAATAAATTAATTTAATATTATTTTTTATTTTAAATATATTAAAAATAGTATATTATTTATAAATATAATTTAATCACGAAATATTTAATAATTAAATAAATTATAAATAAATATATATATATATAGGTATATATAAATTTATATAATATTATTTTTATTTTATCTATTTTAGGTATAGTATATTATTTATAAATATAATTTAATTATAAAATATTTAATATTAAAAAAATTATAAATAAATATATATATATATATTAAATGTTTAAAGCATAGTATATTATTTACAAATATAATTTAATTATAAAAATATTTAAAAAATTAAATAAATTATAAATAAAAAATATATATATATGTATATATAAATATATATAGATATATATATAAATTTATTTAATATTATTTTTAATTTTAAATGTTTTAATTATAGTATATTATTTATAAATATAATTTAATTATAAAATATTTAATCGTTAAAATTATAATAACTATATATATATATATATATATATATATATATATATATATATATATATATATATATATATATATATATATATATATATATATATATATATATATATATATATATATATATATATATATATATATATATATATTTATATTTATAAATATATATATTTTTATATATATAAATATAAATTTAGTTTATATTTATTTTTAATCTTAAATATTTTAAGTATAGTATATTATTCATAAATATAATTTAATTGTAAAAATATTTAATTGTTAAATAAATTATAAATAAATATATATATATATATATTTATATATAATTATTTTTATTTTAAATGTTTTATTTATAGTTTTATTATTTATAAATATAATTTAATTATAAAAATATTTAATAGTTAAGTAAATTATAAATGAAATATATATATAGGTATATATAAATATATCAATTTATATATATATATATATATATATATATATATATCTATAATTATTTATATATATATATATATATTTATTTATTTAATATTATTCCTTTATTTTAAATATTTGAAGTATAGGATAATATTTATAAATATAATTTTATTATTAAAATTTTTAATAGTTAAATAAATTATAAATAATTAAATATATATGTATATATAAAAATATATATTTATATATTTATATATATAGATATTTATAATTTTATAGAATATTATTTTTATTTTAAATTTTTTTAAGAATTATTATATTATTTATAAATATAATTTAATTATAAAAATATTTAATAGTTAAATAAATTATAAATAAATAATAAAATATATGTATATATAAATATATATATATATATATATATATATATATATATATATATATATATATATATATAAATTTTAATAATATTATTTTTTTAATATAAATATTTTTAGTATAGTATATTATGTTTAAAAATAATTTTATTATAAAAATATTTAATATTTAAAAAAATTATAAATAACTATATATTTATATATATATATATATATATATATATATATATATATATATATATATATATATATATATATATATATATATTTAATATTATATTTTATTTTAAATATTTTAAGTATAGTATATGATTTATATGTATAATTTAATTATAAAACTATTTAATTTATATATGTATATATAAATATTTTGGAGTTAAGGATTGAATATTTTTGGCCAAAGTTGACTTTTTGGTCGATGATTTACTTTTTTGAGTGAATAATTGGTCATTAGATCGAAAA
>CM040429.1:117393358-117445858 GCA_022702705.1 Papilionanthe hookeriana x Papilionanthe teres | reverse complement strand
AAATGAGTAGTTGGGATTAATTCGGACCCATCGATCTTATCTCGATTCTCATGAATATTAAACGAAATTCTTTGTCATAAGGATTCAACCTCATTTAAATAAAATTATCAATTTGAATCGATCGGCATTCATTAAAGGCATGTCCATTTCGATAGTAATATTTATTGACGAGGTAGCTCCTGGACCTAAACAAGCGAGTGTAGAATGGGTAATCTAATCTACAAATTGGACATCGGGAAGGCTTGGCAATCTTGTCAGTGGGATTTCATTTTAGAGGAGTCTTTATGTTAGGGTTTGATGAAAGTTTATGGTGATTCAAAGATAGCTTAGAAATAATTTCCACTCACTTCGATAAATGGTTCAGTAGGGGCACACACGCTACCGGGGCCTTAAGCGGGGGGGACCCCCTTTCTGGCTCTCTTTATTCTTGCCATGGATACTTCTCCTCGATGCCAATCATTTGCAAATAATCATCAGCGACTTTGATATCATCCACGGTCCAACATTCCTATTTCTCGTCCCAATATATGCGGATGATGTCATGATTTTCTCAATGCTTCTAAAGGGTTGTGACTACATTTATAAGTGCCTCAGGATTTTGAGGTTTCATCTGGCCTTAGTTTAATAAAGGCTAAGTGTAAAGATATTATTCTCTGAAGGGTCTCGGGACACTAAACGTTGGGCTCTGCGATCCTGCTTGGCTTTACTAGCCTAGCCTTGCACATCAAATATTTGGGAGTTCAAGCTCGAACGTTGGCGGACAGAAAGCGGACACATTTTGATGATACACATAACAGATGTGCACTTATCTCTCTAAAGCTGGACCCGCATTTATTTGTCATTTGGGGGAAGACTTAACTTACTTAAAAGCATCCTTACTACCCTCCTAACTATCTTATGCGGATGACCACCATGAAAAAGAGCACCCAAGGTACGATTAGAAAGGAGCTTTCATACTTTCTCACAGGTGGTAAAAGACGGATCGGTGGGCATCCTGACGAGAAAAATGGCTAAGCACAGATAGAGTGGTGATCTGGGTTTTAAAGGCTTAAACCAAATGATTTAAGTGAACCATTGCAAAATTTATGAATCAATTTTAGAGCCAGGGACTCCTACGGAGGCTAATTTCCTAATGGGAAAATGTTTGTAATCATACATCCTTCCTTGGTTACCCTTAAATTAGGGGACTCCAAAATTTGGAAAGCTATAGTAAAAAACGGACGAATTATTTCGGAGCAAATCTATCTTGGCATTTAGGTAAAGACATCGTTAATTTACGTTTCCAGATCGCGCAGTGCCCAATTTGGGTACGGCCAACCTTTATCAAGCAATCTTAACCTTTTGGTAGGCGATTGTTGGGAGGGTGACAAGCTGATCCCACTTCCTTTCTTCATTCCATCTGATGGCCCCTTGTACGGAAGATCACCACTATTCCATTTGATAGATCCAGGTGACACTCCTGAATGGCCATCTTATTAAAAACGAAGTTCTTAAAGTATCTACGAGCAAAACTGTTTAATTGGGATGCGGTACACGAGGTGATTTTGCGGGGAACTATCTTTCTCCTTCTATGGCTTTCTTCTGTTGGAGGACTTTCGACCACTTCACACCCATTGATGATATCTTAAAACTAAAGGAGCTCGAGAGGACACTTCTTGCGCGGTTATGCCACGGAGGGAAGAGATGGCTCCTAAATACATTCTTTGCTTGCGGTTTCTCCCCGAGTCTGATGCGGTCTTCTTCGGCGGACTCAACTTAACACATTAAATTTACAATGGGATAATCTAATCACTTAACTGAGGCCCAGTTGGAACAATGCTAGTCACTGTACTCTACCTCCTCCTTTGCTTGGTTCATTTGGATGGCCGAAGTAGTGATTTTAAGAATGTGCTTATTAAGGAAAGTTTATTCTTCAGTGTTGTATCCTACTTGCGGAAGCTTATTAAATTCAAGAACTTCCGAACTTTTGCATCATTACCTCCTCTCGTACAGCCATGACCCAATATCACCAGTATTTTGGTTTCCCCAAAGCATAATTGGGTCAAGTGAACATAGATGGTAGTTATAAAACTAGAAATGCGGCAAGAGTGACATTTTCAAAAACCGGCGAAGTTATTAATACCAACGCATTTTTCGAGAGACCCCCATAGTGGCGACGGATGCTTTAGATTTTGAATTACAAGCAATTTTTGGGCTATGAAGTTGGCGGTGGGCTACGTGGACCTCACAATTATGGAGGGAGATTCTCGAGATGTTTCGGATGATTGAAAACAACACTACTCTTAAGCGGCATCATAATTGCGGGAACCATAGGATTCGGTTACTTGAAACCCGACTCGACTGCAAGGGTAAATCATAAAAATATAGCTAGTGTTTATGATACGGATACAATTACAATTCTTGCATCTCATATTGCTGCAATATCAAGGAAGTTGGACCAATTTGGAATGAACCATCCTTAGTTTACTCATGTAAGTGAGGACAGTTCATTAGGGCCTATGATTGATTCTAAATTATCATATGAGACTTTAAATACCATAAACAACCCATATTCTAACTTTTATAACCCAGGTTGGGAGAAACATCCTAAATTTAACTGGAATCATACTACTGTCGGTGGAAACTAAAAATGGGAAAATAATCATGCAAATCCTAATGGAAGTTGGAATAATCAGGGGAACACAAACTATAGACATTCATATCCACCGGACTCTAACAATGATCAACAATTTGAGGATAAGAAAATGTCTATGGAAGAAGTGGTATTGCAAATGGGAAACCAGTTGCAAAGTCAAAATGCTGTGATTAGAAACATAGAGAATCAACTGGGAGAAATTGCTAATTCACTTAGCAATAGACACCAAGGAACACTTCTTGGCAACACTGAGATCAACCCTAAAGAGAACACTAATGAACAAGTAGAAGCTGTCCAATTAAAAAGTGGAAGAGATATAGAGGATATGGTTAGAAAAGAGAAAGATGTTGTGAGAGAAACAAAGGAAACTAAAAGACCTGAAGAACATGTTTCTAAGGATCTGGAAAAATTAATATCTCCAACTAAAATCAGTTTGAAAAAACCACCACCTCCATTTCCTCAAAGACTTAGACAGCATGAGTTTGATAAAAAATTTTCAAAGTTCATGAAAGTACTTAAGAAGTTAACAATAAATATTCCTTTCACTGAAGCTTTGGAACAGATGCCAAATTATGCAAAGTTTATAAAGGATATATTAAACAAGAAAAGGAAATTTGGGGATTATGAGACAGTTTCACTAAGTGAGGAGTACAATGCCATACTTCAGAAAAATTTTCCTCGGAAACTTAAAGATCCTTGTAGCTTTACAATTCCTTGTGCAATTGGAAAAAGATTGTGGAAAAGCTTTATGTGATTTAGGAGTGAGCATTAATGTGATGCCTCTATCTATATTTAGAAGGTTAGGTTTAGTCGATATTTCTCCCACTACTGTAACCCTTCTGTTAGCTGATCGATCTATCATTTATCCAAAAGGAGTTATAGAAGACGTGCTAGTTAAAGTGGATAAATTTATCTTTCCTTTGGACTTTATTGTATTAGATATGAGGAAGATAGAGAAATTCCAATTATTTTAGGGAGATCTTTCCTTGTTACTGGACAAGCTATGATAGATGTGCAAAAAGGAGAGTTAGCTATAAATATTAATGACCAGGAAGTCACTTTTGATGTGTTGAAGACTATGAAATATCCATCAGAGAGAAAAGATGATGAATGTTTTTGGATAGATGAAATTGATTATCTAAGTAAAGACCATTTCCAAGAAAGTTTTGAGAGTAAGTTAACAAATGAGATTGAAATAGACTTTCATGATGAGTCAAAAATGTTAAGTAAAGAAGACTGTATGTATGTTCAGGAGAGGTTTGAAATGATGGATGCTACCAAAAATAGTAAACTCTTAATTCCATCTATTGAAAAATCTCATGAACTTAAGATGGATGTACCCCATACAATTAAAGCCTACCTATTTAGGGAATTCATCTACACCACCAATCTTTATATCTTCAGATTTGAATCAATCACAAGAAGAACTTAAATTGAAAGATGAACATGATAAAATTATCGAATTAAGACTTGGAAGAGAATTTGAGGATATATTTCAGAAGAACTTTGAGTTGAGAAAAGAGGACAAGGATAATGAAAAAGCATTGGAAGAAATTCCTAAGGAATTAGAAAAACCTATTTCCTCAACTAAGATAGATCCTCCATCATTTAATAATTATAAAGGGGAAGAATTGGAAGATAACTTGAATCATAATAATGACATAGAAGAATTTGATCCTGAATTGAAATTATCTAAAGAGAATCTGATCAAAAATTTGAGAGATATTGAAGTATCTTATAAAGACCCATTTCTTATAAATTTCAAGGATGATATTAATATGCAATTTCAAAAAATCAATAGAAGAATATTGGATCTAGATGAGGAACAATGATATAAATCAAACTGAAAATGAAGAGCTAAATGAAAAATTAAAATTTGAGGATTTTATAGGAATCCCTGGATCTGAAAATGATTGAGCGATTGATCGAGAATTACTTAATTGAAATTTTGATCCAGGTGGAATCATTTGTCGGGCTAACGACGTTAAACCAAGCGCTTTATGGGAGGCAACCCATAGTTATCAGTGTGCTTTGATTTAGTGTGCTTGAGAGTCATGATTGTTAGTGTTGTATGGTGTTTGCTTTAGAGTGGATTGACTTAATCTTTATGTGTCATTAAGGATTGATCAGTTTGATTGATGATTGGTAGTTGTTTGGATTGTTAGTAGTTTGATTTGATATCTGTCTGTGTCATGAGGGAGGTGATTCCTTAACTTCTTATTATGGCTAGAATTGATCTCTTGTAGTAGATGGATTAACGAGTCCACTGTGACTTGGGTCTCACCCAGACTTGAGTTTTATAAGAGAAATCATGAATTTCAAACATTGATAATTCCATCTTAATTTGTTACTTCCTTTCTGTAACTTTATTTTCATTAGATAGGAGTATGAACCTATTTGATGAATACTATGTGGATGATCTCACACTATCTTTATAACTATTAGAGGTGCTTAATTATAAGGATTAGGTGATGCCTGAGATAGGTGTCTGGAAACCAATTTATCAGGGGTAATCTTATCTTTGGGATTATAATCTATAAAATCATTTTAAAGTACCTAATTTACTAGTGTAGTGATTTCGTTAAAAATTGAAGGTAACATAGTGAGATTGGATGAGTTAAAGGAAGAATTGACCTCATTTATCATTTGTGTTTGTATTTGAATTGTGTGTTTGTGTTTATGTTTGTGTTACAACTTTATTTAGGTATTGAAGAACATTTTTATATTCCCTTGCTGATACATGCTATGCTAGTTAGACTTTGGTTTAGTTAATTTCGTTCTGGCATGATTAGTTTAGATTTACTTTCTACTGCATATTGTTCTGTCCCAATGAATACTTGTAAATGATTTTAATAGACATTTGTGGTAGATAAAATTTCTAAATTGTTTTCTTCCTGCTTATATTTTCTATACTGAATGCTATATATGTTAAAAATTAAGTTTTGGGGTAGGAAGAAAAATAAAATTTTAATGTGAAAATACTTCCTTTTAGTGTAATTTTATTACAAGCATGTTTTAGGCTAGATTTACTTTCTCCTACAGTCTTTCTATCCTGATTAGGCATGATATGAATTTGATAGGATGTTGTAGTAGTAAGTATATTCAACCTTTACTTTTTCTTCCTGCTATATTTTATGGAATTAGTTGCAGAATATTTTGGAAATTTAAGTTTGGGGGGAAGAAAAATATTAACTCTTATTTGTTCTCAATTATTATATTTTCAAAAATTATTAGCATAACTTCTGGCAATTGAGCATCGCTTGAGATAACTAAAACTTTTTATTTTAGTTGAATATTATGGAAGGATTGAATGAAAGTTTTTAGTAATAAAAGTTAATTTTATAAGGATAAGATATTTGGTATAAAAGAATTTGATTATAGTTAACTATTTAAAGTAAAGAAAACAGTATTTTTGAAATGTTAAGAGACTTAAAGTATTGTATGTTAAGAAGAGATTGTGACTTTATGATGAATAATAAAGCTAATACCTAATTATAAAGTAAGGATGTGTTTCAAGTTTGAACTTTAGAAAGAGGAGAGTGAAGTTCAAAATGATTACAGGCTCTGTAGATATAGTAATCCTCATTAAAAGAAAAAAAAGAGAAAAAGAAAAGAGTGAAAAAAGGAGGATTGAAAATGATCCCTTAAGAAAAGAAAAAAAAAATGAAAAATATTTATGAGGAGAAGCTTGAGGAGATGCCTAATAAAAAATTGGCTTCACTGGAGTAACCCTAAAGGGAGAACTTGATTTCATTTCTGAATTTATATTTAAAGTATTGCTTTACATTCTAATGAAGTTTGCATGAACTTCTTTTTCACATAATCTTTCAAATAATTCTTAATGTGACAAATTATGGTTTATCTTGAAATAAATAGAAGACTAGAACCCATTGACTTGATTGCTGAATATTCTTATACTTGTAGTGTTAACCTGAGTTACTGAATTTCTTTCTAAAAGTCTAACCAATATATTCTTTTGAATGAAAAATTTTAGTGTATTACAGGTGAAAAGTACATTTCCTTGAGTTATATTTTTATGTAGTAAAAGTTTTACTTGAGGACAAGTAACAGTTAAGTTTGGGGGATTTTGACACGCCTAAAATATATACGCTTTTTTCTATATCATTTTACTTATTTTTGATGATATTACACTTTAAAGGAAGGTATTTTGTATGTTTATTGGTTTTAGGTACAAGAAATAGTGATTGGAGCAAAAGGAAGCAAAAACGGTGCAATTTGGAGCAAAAACGAGCAAGAAATGAAATTCCGCCCTGACACCTTTCGATAAGTCTTTTGATGCTTAATCTCTTTTACACTTCTTGCATATTTTTGAATGAGATTACACTTTAAAGAAAGGTTGTTTTTATGCTTATTTTGTAGGGCTATCTGTTACGAACGTAACGCAACTGAAATGGGGCGAAACAGAGCTAAAACAGAGCGAAACAAAGCTAAAACGAAATGAAACGGAGCAAAACGGTGGAGCTGCGCAGAGTCATCTCGCCGACGGCGGCCTCGATCTCATCAACGGTGAGATTTTCCCGAGACAGCCGGAAAATGGCCAAAAAGGCCACCGAGAGCGGCCTCGAACCCGCCGACAGCGGCCCGGATGACCATGAACCGACATTAGGCGGTTTTGGGCCAATATTTGACGTATTTGGATGCTTTTTCGAAGGGGTGCTTAAGGAGACTCTTGGAAATTCATCCACACTCTTTAAAAATGGCAAATATATGTTAGAAATGGTAAAGAAACAATAGAGAAAAGGAGAGAAAAACTTAGAGGAATGTTTAGGATTCTTAGATTAAGAGTAGAAATGTAGATTTCTACCCTTTTGGAGAGATTGGAGAGGAGATTTTGAGAGAATTTGTAAGGGATTTCGCTAGCATTGCATGGATCACCGGGAGACTTTATGGGAGAGATCTTCGTCTTTCTTTCAAAGGGAAAAAGCTAAGTAGTGTTTTTCATTATCTTATAATTTTGTAAACATTTATTTAGTGGATTTACTTTAGTTACATGAAGTTTCCTTTGTGTTTTCTTCGCGCTTTGTGACGTATCTCTCTTACTCTTTCTTCTTCTTTGGAAATAGCAGCATGAGAAGATTATGCCATTATTTTCATTTTACTTTTCTTTTGTAATGATTAGAAATCATGTTTAGAATTTTGTGATGCATGATAGAAGTGAATTTAATTATAAATGTGATGGTTTTTACTTGCATTGCAATAAGGGCCCATTGTAGTGTTAAAATTCATTGTAATTGCATCGACCCGAAAGGGCGATGTAATTCTCAACAAAGTGGAACCACATTCAAATTCCATGGATGGTGAAGTTCATGGGAATTGAATGCAAATAAATAGGGAAATAATATTAATCGGGAGTAGAATTGGAGATTTTAGAGTGACAGGCTAAAATCCTCAATTTGGTCCTATCATTTGGGTACTGAAGTGTAGATTGTTAGCCCTCAGGCGAGGGGAATGTGGGAGCTCCGAAGTGAGAGCCGGTATCCTCCCAGCCTAGCCGCAGATTCAGTAACCAAGCATTGGATTAGTCAATGTTCTTTATGCCTGGACCAAAAGGTAAAGAATAGGATTGCTCTTATTTGGCACATACAATATTTAATGCATCTTAATCCTATACATTATCTATTTCATTACATAAGAATAATAGTTTTTAATATTTCAATATTCTCCAAACCAATACATCCAAAAAGGGTTATATTTAGAATTTTTATTTGCATTTATATATAGTTACTATCTTACATTTAACACTTGCATTTAGGAATAGTTGCTAGATAAAACACAATTTTAATCAACATTCCAAACTAAGAACTATTAGTAGTAGACTAGAATTTGATTAAAGACTTTTTACTTCACTTCCTCGTGGGATCGATACTGGGGTTTTTAAAGAAAACTCTATATTACTTGAAACGATACGTATACTTGCGTAGTACCCCTAGTGTGTAAAATATTTTCTAATTTTTATATCATTTAAGATTTTCACACTAGTCACCATTTATAAATCGGGTCAAGTTTTTGGCCATCTTTTGGAAGTTAATTTACTGCGTAATTGCGGGTCGGGTCACTAAAGAAGATGGTCGTGCTGCCCACCGTGCTCCAAGCTTCTTGTTGCAGAGGTTTAGTTTTAGAAAGTGAAAATCAGGAGATGAGAGAAGTGTTTTGGTTTAGAAAAGTTTTAAAGTCCAAATGCCTTTAGTGTTTTATTAGGGGAATCTTAAAGTTGATTATAATAACACCGGTTAAGATCCCACGGTTCCATCATTCTGGCACCGTTATTTTTATCGGATTCACTTAGTCCAGATGAATTTGCTAAACTCAACTGAATGAGTTCCACACATTCATTTAGACCGTGGGAAATCCCATTAGCAACATGTAGGTTACATCATCCGAGGTATTCCCAATCATCCAACAAGACATTTTAATTTAGTTATAGTTATAGTTTTGTGTTTTGTTTGTGATTAAATTTTGAGTTGTTTTATATTTTGGAGTGTTGTGGCGGTGAATTTTATCTTGTGGTGACTTTTAATTTAGTTTTGGATTTCAGTTTTGTGGCTATCCTAAAGGTTTTAGTTTTCATGCAACAATCTTGTTTAACATGCAAGAAAAAGTAAAGTGCAGTGCATGTAAATAAATTGCAATAGAGTACATTGCAATAAAATAAAAGTGTACCTGGAGGGTCTTCCCGTCATCCCAAGCTGCACTTAAAACACATGTTAAGGCATTTAAATATTTATAATAAGTACCTAGGTAAAGCTAAGGGTAAGGTTTTGGTTGTCTACCAAAATCCTAATCCTATTGCTAGTCATCTCCTATGACGTCTAGGTTCTTGTATTTTTGTTTAAGGATGACTTTCTTCATCAAAGAACAATTAAATTCAAATGTTCTTCTAAAACATTTCATCATATTAAGAAAGTGCTTAGGACGAGTCCTAAACATCTTTTCAATACTTCCGAGATTATTTTGAGTCCAAGTAAATTTCGTTGCACAGGTGAATTAATCATCCAGGAGTTTATTTAAGCTTTGTCTCTTGCTCAGTGAACTTGGGCATTTGATTACCTGATGAATGAAGTGACATTTCACTTAATACTCCATTTAAGAGTTATAATAATTAAAGCCTTTAGGGGCAAGTTTGTTGAGAATTTTAATCATTCTTAATTTGAAGTTTGAGCTAATGGTTTAAAGTGATTTAGTTTAATTATGAGGTTTTAATTAATAATTTTAAGCTTGGAATAGTGTTCAAATTATTTTTGGTTTAAATCTTTATACTTTAAGTGATCTTAATATTTTAAATTAATCTTTGGTGATTCAAATTCACTTAGATTATTCATATACCTTAATGATTTGGTTTAGGTTAATTATGATATTTTAGGTTAATCTTGATTAGTTTGATTTTTTATATTCTTAATTATGAATTGTCTTAATATTTCAAATTTGTTTTACTTTTATTATTGAGTGATGTTAATTTAATATAATTTAAATTTAATTTTATTGAATTTAACTTAATTTAATTTAATTTAATTTCAATATTTTAAATTAATTTAATTAAATTGTTAAAATGTTAATTTAATTTAATTTTAATTTTAATTTAATTTTTACTTAATTTAATTTAATTTAATTTTAATTTTAATTTAATTTAATTGTTAAACCACTTAATATTTTGAGCTTTCCTTTAATTTAAGGGTTATTTTTTTTAATTTTTAATTTAGTTAGTTTGGATTATCATTTTATTCTTAATTAAGAGTTATGTATTATTGAAGTGATTTATTTAGGGATTTTTTTATTAAAGAATTAATATCCTCTCAAGTTGTATCCCTATTTTTAATAATTCAACTTTTCACGAATCTTCCAAAATTTAAATTGTTTAAATAATTAAAGTTTCATTTTTTGTTTATTAAAAGTGATTAATGGGTTCCGACACTATTAATTTCCCAAAGTTTCAATCATCCAAGAAAGATAAAATCAAATATTTTACCCTCCATTTTAATTAAACCTAAAATTTTAATAAAGGGTTTAAATTCTTTAATTACTTTTATGCCCTTTTAGGCTTATTTATTTCATAACTCACTAAATTGAGTTCAAATGAACTTGAAATTTTTATGTCACCTCACTCACATGTCAATTAAGACATTAGAGGAGATTATGTGATTTTTCTGAATTAAATTTATTTATATAATTATTTTTAGTGAAAAATAAGGGATTTCAAGGAAAATTCAACAACATGACCAAGGAAAGGTTTTTATCCTTAAGAAAATTATGGGATGTTCCTAATGACCAGAGGACCACTTGGACCAATTTTGGTGATTTTTTGAATTATATTTTATTTATTATAATTATTTTGATTTTAGAGTGTTAATTAATTATAAAATAAAATAAAAGTTGAAAATTAAGTTTTATATTTTTCCTAAATCTCTCTAACCTCATGGAGTTCAGAGAAATAAATTTTATAATTTTCTAATTTTTTTTATTTATTAGAGTTAATTTAGTGGAAAGGTTGGAAAATTCATTTTTTAATTCAAAAATTGTTTTAAGCATTTAAAATTCAATATCTTTACTTTGAGACTTGGGAAAAATATTTGGTTTGTTCCTAAGTGATTAGGAGTCAAAATGTGACATTTTTATGATCTTTAATATTTTCATGATTTTTATTATTTTGTAATTATTTAAATATCAAAAATATCATTAAAAATGAAAAATTTTAGAAAATTTCAATTTTAATTTTTATAGACTCCTCTGATATCAGAGAGCCCACAAAACTAATTTAGCGAATTTTTGAATTGTATTTTTGGAGTTATGAATTTTTATAGTTTAATTTTGATCATGTGGCTTAATTAATTCATTTAGTGGGGCTAAACATTTCCAATTGATTCCAAATTTTTATGTGAAGTCCCTCTGATCCTAAAGATCAGTGGAGAATTATTTTCAAGTTCTTTTAATGTGTGGTTAAGCCAAATTAATTAAAGTTCAGTTTTGAGTAATTAGGCCAATTAGAGATATTCTTAATGAATTAAGCCTAACCATAATTATCCTAGGGTCCTCTGGTCCAAAGAAACGTTCCTAATTTTTTCTAGAATTTATTGAGCAATATACTAATTATTGGAATTAAAATACCAAAAATAGTGACATAAACTTGAAAAATACATAACTTTCCATAGAGATGGCCTCTCACCTTGAAAAATTCCGGGAATGTTCCCAAGATCAGAGGCTTCAAAAGCCCTATTGTCTCATTCCATGGTGAATTGTTTATGCAAATGAAGAATCAAAATACTGAAATTAGTAAATAATTAATTAAAAATAAAATACTCATCAAAATAACTTGATTTCTTTTCCACATTTTTCTCCTCTGTTCACTGAACAAGAGGCCATTTTTAGTTTATTTTTATGATTTTTCTACACAAAGATATAGATTTTCTAATTTCTGGTTATTTAAATAAATAAAAAAATCCTATTTATCTACTTATCCGACTCAGCGCCGCGTCAACCTACGGCGGATCGAAAGACCACGCGGCGCGCTCCTATTTGATGCCGCCTTCTGAGTCAGCTGCCATGCGTCTCGCTGTTCCACTCCTTCGTCTGATCCGACGCAATATGAGCCGTTCAACCGATACACGCGTGATTGGACGGCACCTGGTCATTGTCTATGACTGGTGTGCACCCTTGACCGTCCACACTAAAACCCTAAGAACTCTCTCATTTCTCAACGGATTTTTGTGTTCTTATGCTCTATGGATTCATCTTGAGGAGAAGAACACATACATACTATTTACATGCCATGAAATTAACTGAAATGAAATGGAGAAGTTCTGGAAGCTCGGGAGGAAGGAATGATCCATACCTTTGCTCTGAGAAGTGTAGCTTCAATCAGAGAGTTGTGTCACCTTCGATTGCACCCAAGGAAGCTCCAGATGAAATCTCTGGCACTGGGGAATTATCTAGGTATGAAAGTGTCCACAGTCGATTTCAAAGCTTGGAGGCTAGAGCAACTGGGTGGCCTGGAGAGGGGGCTTTCACTGGGGAACTCCTTCTCTTGGTCCTGTACAGGTGTGGGAGAGTTTAATTTGGATTTGGTGGAAGTTTGGGAGATGTCCTGGTTTTAGGCTTGAATTTGAACTCAGAAATTGAGCTCAGCTGGGGGAAATTAGGGCTGGAATCCAATGGGGATCAAGTGCTCTATGTGTGGAGAGTGGTCTGGAGCAATTTTGACAGAGTTTCAGAAGGATTTGGTTCAGCACCTTGTTTGGCCGAGAGGTGGTGTGGTTTAAATAGAGGTGGCTGGAGGGCTTCCCAGGGGGGTTTATTGGCTTAGATCAACTGCTCTGGTGAGGAGAAGAACAGCCATGGTGGCCATTAGGCATGGGACAAGTCAGCAAGGAAGAATTCAAGAATTGGCTCACATGGGAGCTCTCGGCCTGGTAGTTTCCGGCGGCTGTGGTGGCTGGTCGGCCAGGGTCAGGTCACCCTCAAGGTCAGGGAGGTGAGGGCTGGGGTTTAGTGCAGTCAATTGGCCATGGACATGTGTAAAGGAGTTGAACTGAAATGGAATGAGGGGAAGGTTATTTTGGTTCCAAATGGGTCAACCCATGGTTTTGGGCTAGGTTTACCACCCAAGGCCTGTTTTGGGTTGAAAAGAATCACTTGGGTCAGCCAAGAGAAAATGGTGTGGTCTCCATCCATGGTGAGGTGGCTAAACTTGGTTTGGTGTGTAGCATGAATGGGGTTAGAAGTGCTTAAGGAAGGCTTAAGAAAGGGGCCCCTCTTCTTGCCATTAATGGCTTGGTGAGGTGGAAAGGGGCTCCCAAGGCTTGCATATGGCTTATGCATGGCTCCATGGCTCCATATGGCTTAGGGATGGCTTGACTTAGTTTCATGAAAGTGGGTTTTAAGGATTTAGGATATTTAGGGGTAATTTGGCATATGACTTAGTTTAGAAAAGTTTAATGATGAATTTGAAACTTAGGGAGTGATTTAAATCAAAGGGGATGATGAGGGGAAATTTCATGTGGGCTTTAGGATAGATTTTGGGCTTTTGGATTTATTTTAGATGGGCCTTTAGAAAGGTTTAAAGAGGTGGGCTTTTAGGTTTGAAAACAAATTGGTAAATGAAAGTTTTGTAAAATATTGGGCCAAAAAAATGTTGGGTTTAGTTTAGGGATGTATCATGAGTGATCTAGAATAGGTTTGAAATAATTTGGAGTTGAATTGGGTTTAATTTGGGATTTTTTGGTAAAGGGGCCAAAGTGGGTCAAATTGGGCTAACTTGGGCTAAGGTTGGGCTAGTGTTGGATTTGATGTAAAATTAATGTTGAGAAATGTTTATGGGAGTGTAACAAAGAGTTTTCAACTTTGGTTGGGCTTTAATTTTGGGATTTGGGCCCATTTGGGTTAGGATTGGGTTTAGGCCAAAAATGGGGATTTTGGTTTTGGGTTGGGTTTGGGTGGAGTATAGGTTCAAATTTGGGGCAAATCTTGTTAGCGTTTTGTTTGTGGGGATATTATGAAGGTTTAGGAAAAGATTTGGGGCTAATTGGAGTTAAGTTGGGTTGGTTTGGGCTTGGTTTAGGTAATGGGCCAAAATTGGGCCTTAAGCTTCAAATTGGAATTGGATCCAAATGTCAATCAAATTGGGCATGGATTTGGACTAAATTGATATTGAGGATATTGAATTGAAGTTTAGAATTGAATTGGATCAAAATTGAGGTCAATTGGGTTGATTTGGTTTGACATTGGGTCCACTTTGTTTTAGAATGGGTCAAATTGGGGGTTTTGGTAAAAATGGGTTAAATTGACAAAATTAGCTTATTGTGTAGTTGAACAAAATGAAATTAGGAATATTTGGGATTTTTTAAAATTTTCTGGGAATTTTTGAAATTTATGGATTTTTTGGTTAAGAAGGGCATTTTGGGTATTTGGAGGGTATTGAGAAATATTTTTGGAATTTTTGGTATATTTGGCTAAGGATGATTAATTTGAATGGTGGGAAATGTTTAGGATTGGTTTTGAGGAATTTTGGATAATTTAGGAAATTTTCCAAATTTTGAGTAGCTTCAAGGGCATTTTGTAGGCTTGGTGGGTGTAGGGCCCCGGAGGTCAAAAATTGAATTTTGGAAAAATGAAGATTGATCAAGTTTGAGTAGAATGAAATCACTTTGGTTGAGGCATGAAGCCATATCAAGCCCATAAGAGCCATGAGAGGACTCATTTGAGGCATTCACTATGTTGTTCCTAACCCTCTTAGCCAAGGGCATAGGGGTTAAGGTCCATCCATATGAATTACCTACATGAGTCAGGAAGTCAAACTAGGAATGAATGGTTTTAGGATTTAGGATGTGTATGAAAGTGTAATGTGTGCAGGTCAAACCTTACTAGACCAGGCCACTCAGGGTAGTCCTAAGGCCAAAGAGTCCTATAGGGAACTCATCCTTTAAACCTCCACATTTAATCTTAACCCTCCAAGTTTCTTGGGGGTTTACAATCAAACTTATGGGGTTTGAAGGGAGTTTAAGAGGTGTTTAAATTTCTAAGTGGTGTGTTCCATTTCTAGTCCTCTAAGATAGTCAAAGGGAAAGCATAAGGCTAGATCATAAGTACTATGGAGAGAGAAGAGAAAAGACATCATAAAAAATGAGGTCAACAAATGGACCCCCAATAGGTGTGGTGTGCTAACCGAGCACACCGCGCGTATTGGCGTTGACCGAAGAGATCAACAAAACCAACACAGACGTCTAAGTGACACACTTAGAACAGAGTAGAAACAAATTTCCGCTGGGGAGTATCGAGTATATCTCCAAGACTGGAGATCCCTGAACTCTCGCTGGGGAAAAGAAAGAGGAGGTGAATTCCAGATCATTAGATCTGGGGAAATTTGATTTAGATTTGTTTCATTTTCTATTCCAAGTTTTTTTTATGTGTGAGTTTAGATTTCGATTTGCTCTGAGTTTCAATTTTGGTTGAGGTTTAATTTAAAATCAATTCAAGGAAATTTGGATTTGAAATGAGAATTGGAACCTAGGTTCCAACCTCGGAATTACGAAGAGAACTGGAATTTAGTTACAAGCCTTGGAGTGAGAATCGGAGTTTAAGTATCGATTGAAAAGGATGAGAATCAGAATTTTGGTACTAATCTTGAAAGTTTAAAGAGAATGGAATTGGGTTCCAGTATCGAAGGTTTAATGAGAACTGGAATCTGGTTCCAGTCTCGCAGGTTTAAAAAGAACTGGAATCGGGTTCCAGTCTCGAAGGTTTAAAGAGAAATGGAAATTGGTTCCAGTCTCAAAGGTTTAAAGAGAATTGGAAACTGGTTCCAGTCTCAAAGTTTTAAAGAGAATTGGAAACTGGTTCCAATCTCGAAGGTCTAAAGAGAATTGGAAATTGGTTCCAATCTCGAAGGTCTAAAGAGAATTGGAAACTGGTTCTAATCTCGAAGGTCTAAAGAGAATTGGAAACTGGTTCCAATCTCGAAGGTCTAAAGAGAATTGGAATCTGGTTCCAATCTCGAAGGTCTAAAGAGAATTGGAAACTGGTTCCAATCTCGAAGGTTTAAAGAGAATTGAAATCTGGTTCCAATCTCGAAGGTTTAAAGGGTTGAAATTTGCTGTGGAGATTTGAGTTTAGCGGAAGATTTGGAATGAGATGAGAAAGTGTTTCAAGTCCCACGAGGATCGATCAAAGTCTGATTATTTGGCGAAGGATATGAATCCATGCCATCAGAACCAAATCGAAAATTTTCGTGGTTCTGTGTCAGTAGACTCAGTTGACCTTCTCAAAAGAGGGAAGGAAACATGGAGAGTCAAAAAGAGATTTGAGAATAGCCGAAGGCCGGGGATTTCAGATTAATGAATTTGTTTTAGTCGCTTGTTGTGATTTGATTTTAGCTTGATTTTCAACTTAGAGTTCATTTTTATTTAGAGTTCTTGTTTATTTGTAGTTTGTTTTGACATTCAGATTTTTTTAAAAGAGTTCTCATTTATTTTTACTTTCCCTTTGTTCTTTGTTCGAAGTTCATTTAATCAGAACCAACCGCCCGTTCGACATTTCCCTACGAAAAAACAAGGAAAGGATCAGGGGCTGTACCAAGAACAAGAACAACAAAAAAAATATTTGTTTATTAATGAAGAGTTTTTTATTCGTTTATTTTAAATTTAAATAGGAGTAGGAAAAGATGCAGAGAGATCAAGAGTGAGACTCGATTTGAAATGAAGGATAAAAAAAACTTTATTATCATGATTTCACATGTTTTCTTTTTAACATATTTTTTTAACGATTTTCTTTATCATCCACTTTTTATATTTATATTTTTGGGTTCGGAACCAGTCATAAGTAATTACTGTGCCCGTGCTTCTAGGAATGAGGATTCATCCTTCGAAACATCAGGTTGCGTAATACTTCTTTAGATATCGTCCATTAATTGGAAGCATAGGTCGATCTCCACGGCAATTTACAAGGTGGTAGGAACCTCCTGAGTAGACTGTCTCGACCACGAATGGTCATTCCCATGTAGGTTCAAATTTACCTCCTATCTTGCGGTGTGCAAGAATAGGTCTTCTGAGTATTAGAACCAAATCACTGACCTTGAATGTCCTTGGACGGACTAATTTATCATGGGCCTGGATCATCTTGGCTTGATACAGTTCCAAATTGTGCTGTGCTGAAAGTCTTTTCCCTTCTAAGATTTCCAATTCTTTTAGTCGTAGTTTGGCATTTTCTTCTGTAGTGATCTTGTTTGTAACTGCAATTCTGAGTGATGGAAGCTGAACCTCTAAGGGTAGAACGGCCTCGGACCCGTACACTAAGGCGTAAGGCATAGACTGGGTGGGAGTTCTGAAAGTCATCCTGTAGGCCCATAAGGCTTCTAACAACTTCTCGTGTCAATTTCTCTTATTGTCGTCCAAAGTTTTCTTTAGGATTTGGACGAGAGTTTTAATAAAAGCCTCAGCCAAGTCGTTCGCTCTTGGGTAGTAGATTGTTGAATAGTGCTAGTCGATTCCGTGTCTTCTGATAAAATTGTTGATTTTCGTGCTTCTGAATGCGGACCCGTTATCTGAGATAATTCTGCGCGGTACCCCAAAACGGTAGACGACTTGATTCTTGAAGAACTGTAGCACGTGATGTGCTTTCACTTCTCTGAGCGGTACTGCTTCTGCCCACTTAGAAAAGTAATATGTGGCTGCAAGAATGAAGCGATGTCCTCTTGAAGAAGGCGGTTCTATCGGACCCACAATATCTGTGCCCCAACACTCAAACGGCCACGACGCGATTGTCGGATGTAGCACATTTGGAGGTTGATGTAGAACCACTCCGTGTACTTGGCACTGGTGACAACTTTTGGCAATCTTCATGCAATTGGTCATCATTGAGGGCCAGTAGTACCCTAGTCTTTTAATCTTCATTTTCATTTTCGGACCCGACTGATGAGCACCACAAAGTTCTGAGTATATTTCTTTAATAATTTCACGAGCCTCAGACTCCCTCAGGCATCTTAGCCACATCTGATCAAAAGACCTTCTATATAATGTATTGTTTATTAATGTGTAAGACAGAGTTCTTTTCTTGATTTGATGGGCTATTGACTTATCGTCTGGTAGGTTTCCCGTTTGTAAGTAGTCTATTAGTGGCTGCCACCAGTCTTCTGTATTTTCTGTCACTGCTGCAATTGTTTCTTCTGCTTTTTCTGCTGATTTGTGTATTTTTTCCATGTCGAGCTGTGATAGGACCTGTCGTCCTCGAACTGACATTTCAACTGACTCATCCTGCAAGCAGGCAAATTCTTTTGCAAGTCGAGCTAACACATCTGCGAGAGCATTTTCTCTCCTGGGAATCTTGTAGATTATTACATTTGGAATCTGCTCCAACAATTTCATGGCATACTGAAAGTATTATTCGAGTCTTGGCTTTAGAATACTGTACTGTCCGACGACCTGTTGAATTATCAACTGAGAATCTTCGTAGAAGTTGATATTCGTTATCCCCATCTGAATGGTTAATTCCAGTCCGGTTATAAGGGCTTCGTATTCTGCCTCATTGTTTGTACACAGTTCTGTTAGATGGTAGGAGTACCTTAACATCTCCCGCTCCGGTGTTATAAAGATTAGTCTGATTCCTGTCTTACCGGGCACTATCGTTTGCAATTCTTTATCTTTATGTGCTGAGGATGCTCCATCGAAGTACATTTCCCAACGCTGATCATCGGGGTCTTCTAGGCTCATTATCTGCTCGTCTGGCAAGTCGTCGTTGAGAGGCGATTCTGCTGGTAAAGGGTTTGCTGCGAGGAAGTCTGCTAGGGCTTGTCCCTTTACGGCATGAAGAGGAACGAAAGTTATATCGAATTGCAATAGTATCATTGACCACCTAGCAAGTCTACCGGAAAGTGTCGGACGGGTCAACAAATATTGCAACGGATTAACCTTCGAAATAAGGTTGACCTTATGAGAAAGCATGTAGTGCATGAGCTTCTGTGCAGCGAAGATCAGTGCCAAACAGTGCTTCTCAATAGGAGGATACTTTACTTCCGTCGGAATTAGATGACGGCTTAAGTAGTAGAGAACATTTTCTTTTCCCTCATCATTGACCTGGGCTAGCAGGGCTCCGAGAGAGTCGTCTAGAGCTGTGGTATAAAGTATCAACAGTCTACCCGAGACTGGGGCTGCTAGGACAGGAGGTGTCATTAGGTATCATTTGATTTCATCGAAGGCATGTTGACATTTGGAGTCCCAAGTAAACTTGGCATCCTTCTTGACCAAAGCAGAAAAAGGCTGACACCTTCCTGACAAATTCGAGATAAAGCGTCAAAGATATGCCAATTTTCCTTGAATTGATTGTAGTTTTTTCAAGGTTTTGGGAGGCGGCATTTCTAAGATAGCTTTAATCTTCTCCGGATCGATTTCAATTCCACGATGAGAACAACAAATCCTAAGAATTTCCCAGAGGTGACGCCGAAGGAGCATTTCAGGGGATTCATCTTAAGGTTATGTTGTCTTAATCGCTCGAAAACAATTCTCAAATCATACAAATAATCTTCCTTTAATTTGCTCTTGATGACCATATCATCCATGTAACACTCGACTTGGTTGTGAATGAGATCATCAAAAATCCTTGTCATTACTCTTTGATAAGTTGCTCCTGCGTTCTTCAATCCAAACGACATTACTGTGTAGCAGTACACTCCAATTGGAGTTCTGAAGGCTGTAAGCTTTTCATCTTCTGGTGCCATCTTTATCTGGTTGTATCCCGAAGATCCATCCATGAATGAGAAGACTTCATGTGTTGAAGCAATGTCGATCATTAATTCTGGGATTGGTAGTGGGAATTCGTCCTTTGGACATGCTTTGTTTAAATCTCTGAAGTCTACGCAGATTCTGATATGACCATTCTTCTTTCTGACTGGTACCACATTGGCTAACCAAGTTGGATATTGTTCTTCACGTACAAATTTAGCGTCTATTAGCTTCTTAACTTCAGCTATAACTTGTTCAATCTCTAGACGCATTCTTCTCAGAGCTTGTCTGACTGGAATAACAGTGTGATCCACTCCTAGCCTGTGAACTGCAACCTCTGGAGCTAATCCTGGCATTTCGTTGTAACTCAAGAAAAAACAGTCCTTGAATTCCATCAATAGCTTGATTATCTCTTCGGAGTCTTCTTTATTGAGTAAGGTGCTAACAAAGGTCAGTCTAGGCTCTTCGCTAGTACCTAAGTTAGCTTCCATTAACTCGTCTATTGTAGATTTAATTTCTTCTTCAAATTCTGGCTGAGCATCTCTGATTGGTAGATCTTCGAAATCTTCTAAGGCTTCCAAGCAGTCTTCATTAGGCTCACAAGTGACAACCAAGCAAAATCCCGTATCATTAACTGATCCTACTGTGCCGAATCCGAGACCATGTTTTGAATTGGGAAGCCGACTGGCATTGTTCCATAATTTTTCAAAGTGTTGTGATCGACCTTTTGTCCATTGTTTAGGTAAGACACCACGTTGAATTAAATTTTTAACACAGGGAGAGTACCACTCAAAAGGCAGTTCCATTAATTCAGATGAAGTAACATCTTCGAATTGTACATCGTTTTCAGTATTGGAAGAAGAAGCACCACGGTAGAATTTGATCGGCTTAGTACCACCACCATGCACTTCCTTGACCACCATACCCTCGATCTTATTAGAATGGATCGGGGTCAGAGTCATAGTATGTACATAATGGTTAATCTTCTCGTACATTGATTTATATTCTTCATTCTTTTCATCTTCGAGAGAGATCTTGAACTGGGGTTTCTTTTGATTTACTGTTACTGCTTCTTTATTGATTTCTTCTTCTTCGGAACTGATCTCCTAATCAATGTCGATGACTGGTTTCTTCTGTCCAACTGTTCTAACGTCTCTTCCACGACCCCGTCCCCGGCCTCGACCTCGGGTGCGAGTTCTGGAGAAACCTTCACCATCTCACCGTAAGGGAGTGGTGAGTAACTGTTGGACTAGAATTTCAGGCTCTTTATCGTCTTGCACTTCTTTTGCTTCATTTGATACGGTGTTTCTGGAGAAGATTGTTTTCTTCGGAGGTGCGTAATAGGCTGCATCTTCGTGAATTCTGATTTCATGCACGGAGAATGGTTGCAAATCACCTTTGATACACTGTTCTCCTCCTTCGTAATATTTTATGCACTGGTGCAAAGACAACGGTACCATCCAGTTTTCATGAATCCATGACCGACCCAGTAAAGCGTTGAACGATGTCTCATAATCAATTATGTGGAATTTTGCGGTTGTCTTTGCTAAGTCACCGATTTTCATCAGTAGTGTTATCGATCCAAGGGCTCTTTCTCATTTCTGATTGAACATTCTTAATAACATCTTGTCTGCTTCGAGGTCGCAAGCATCAATTTCCAAATATGCTAACGTTCGAAGGCTCATTATGTTGATTGATGCTCCTGGATCAACCAACACCCTAGAGAGCGTAAACTTTCCAATAGTGACTGAAATGTACAACGGTCGGTTGTGATCAGCCGTTCCGAGTAGTAAATCATTGTCCGTGAAAGTAACACCTCGCTGTTCTTTTAACAAGCAAACCTCGTCGAAGGAATTACCGACCATTTGAGCTAAACAAATTTCTGGATCAAGTAGAGCCTTGATCAGAGCTTCCCTCATCTCCTTTAATAGGATCTGAGCGTCTTATATGCTTAGTTTGGCTGGTAGCTTCCTAAGATGGGCTAGCACGTTATAATCCACTTTATTACCATGTTTCTCAATTTCTTCCTGAGTGGGCAATTCCTCTGCTGGGGTTGGCTCTTCCTGATCAACCACCTGCTTTCCTTTATCCTTTAGACCCATTCTCGGAGGTAGAACTTTTCTGCTTCTTAGGTTGACTTCAGTTATTTCTTCTGAATCTGGTGTTGAATCTGTCGGTGTATCCTCTTAAATTGGAACGAATGGCTCTTCTGCAGTTGCTTCGGAATCTGATGACTCTAATTCTATTGCAATCGGAGCTCCTTGAAATTCACAAATTGACTCGTTGCTTGTTGAGCTTTCGTAGCCATCCTTGTGAACGTCTTCTCCTTCGTCGTGGTCATTAAGGTTTAGTATGATTTGAGAATCGTTATTTATATCGGAATCGAGATCCGGATTAGGTTGGTTTTCGTTAGTTACGTAATTGTTAGAAACAGTCAAAACGTAGCCAACACCAAAACTCTTATCATTATAAGATCCCGTCGGGGCTAGCAAATAATCATACAGAGTCAGAGGTTCGAGGGATTTCTCCCTCGAATCAGAAACAACTATCCTAGGATAAGGAGCCCCTAGTCTACTCTTTGGAGCCTCGGTTTTCTTTTCTTCTATGATCTTCTCTTCCTTCTGGGGCGGTTCTTCGATCGCAAGCGATAGTGCCGGCTCGGCAGGTTTCAAACTCTGTGTTGAAGCGCGTACCGAAGCGATCTGGATGTGATCCAAAATTTCTTTTGAAGACTTTGTCCAGGCGGTATTCCATCCATCATCGGTCGTATACGGTTTATCGGAACAATAGGATCCATCGAGATAACATTGACAAAACTCCTACGAATAGCAGTACTTCTTTCAGCTGAGACCCTTTGCAGGGGAGGGAATTCTTGAGCCGACTTCAGGTTGAACTCAATTACAGGCTCCTCAGTTTCTGGCACTTTGTCCATTAGTGCGAAGAGAGTGACGTCAGCGAACTTGATATCTGTATTGTCGAATCCGTGTCCAAAACAGATAATTCCATTATCGAGAAGTTCATCCTTGTAGACAGCGAAGTCCATTCCATTGATGAAGGAGAAAATTAACTTTGGCGCAGTCATTTTCTGCAGGGTAGATTCTGAGTATTAGTCCCGAATTATGCTTCCTTTTGTCGCAAAATTTAGGACAAAAAAAGAAAGAGTCCGAACACATTTTCGTTTATCTTAATGTATTTATGATTTAAAAGAATTTTTTTATTAAAAGGGTTGTTTATTAGAAGATTTATTTGTTAGGAACGAAATGTTTAAAGGACAAAGGTTTATAGAAAAGAAAGGGACCCGGTTCAGAATTGGAAAGGAAGAGAAAGTTTCGTAAGGCTTTTCAATCCGAAGGACCGCTCCTAAGCTAACACCTATTGGTGGTCCACCCCAGCTTAGAAAAGAGGTAAAAGGATTTCGGAACCTCTCTGTTTAGGGGTGTCTAAACAGTGGCTCCTAAATCCGAGAGAAGTAGGCTATACCCGTTCAAGATAGAAATGAACGTGGTATGTCAACGGAATAATGATAGTTTTGGTCCACTAGGTATATGGACTCATTATCGATTTATGAAGGCAAAACCATCTAATCAAAATGGAGAGAGGAACTTAATCCCCAGCGGAGTCGCCATAAATTGTCGGCATATTTTTAGGTTTTAATTTAAATATATATATAATTTAGAAAGTAGCATTTGATTTTGAAAATAATTTGAAAATTTAGAGATATGAAATCAAACCGATCTCACATCCAAAATAGTTTATATAAACGAACACCACACAACAAACCGTATATCTATCCCGAAGAAAAGACACACTGCTTGATGATGGGGCTCGGTTAAATAAACTAGAAGATTTGTGACATCTGTTTGGTCTGCAAACCAATTTTATAAGCTGACGAGTTCTCCTGCTTAATATAAAGAAATTAAGCAGGGTTTATATTACCTGGGTTCTTAAAGTTCTCTATAAGGGCAAGCCCCTATAGTTAATGACATCTTAAATGACGGGCATCATTTAAGAAAACTCTCGATAATAATCAGTGGTTTTGCTCTCAATAATTTCAAAGTTTAAGATTTTCAAACAATTGGATTTTGGAAATTTCAATTGGGAATGGATCAAATTTGGAACAATTAATTTCAGGAGTCCAAAGGAAGAGAAGTAGGAGAAGCTGAAGACCCAAGAAGAATCTTGGCAACTTCCCAAACTATCCTATGGTTTGGTTTCAATTTGAGAATTTATTTAATATTGCAATCCTGCCAATTTTAATTAATTAGGACTTATATTTATATGATATAATCACACAAATAGCCTCAAAGATGTGAGGGTTTATGTTGTACCAAACGACTACCTCGAAGTCCTAAGACCGGTTAGGGCTTAATTTACATGACATGATCATGCAAATGCCTAATGAAGAGTTGAGGATTTATGTTGCACTAGGCAAACTACCTCGAAGTCCTATGGCTTGGTTATTTAATTCTAAGAAAGGTTTTACTGAAGTAGACCCGAGTTTTGCTGAAGAAGATGGTCATGCTGCCCACCGTGCTCCAAGCTCCTTGTTGCAGAGGTTTAGTTTTAGAAAGTGAAAATCAGGAGATGAGAGAAATGTTTTGGTTTAGAAAAGTTTTAAAGTCCAAATGTCTTTAGTGTTTTATTAGGGGAATCTTAAAGTTGATTATAACAACACCGGTTAAGATCTCACGGTTCCATCATTCCGGCACTGTTATTTTTATCGGATTCACTTAGTCTAGGTGAATTTGCTAAACTCAACTGAATGAGTTCCACACTTTCATTTAGACCGTGGGAAATCCCGTTAGCAACACGTAGGTTACATCATCCGAGGTATTACCGATCATCTAACAAGACGTTTTAATTTAGTTATAGTTATAGTTTTGTGTTCTGTTTGTGATTAAATTTTGAGTTGTTTTATATTTTGGAATGTTGTGGCGGTGAATTTTATCTTGTAGTGACTTTTAATTTAGTTTTGGGTTTCAGTTTTGTGGCTATCCTAAAGTTTTTTGTTTTCATGCAACAATCTTGTTTAACATGCAAGAAAAAGTAAAGTGCAGTGCATATAAGTAAATTACAATAGAGTAAATTGCAATAAAATAAAAGCGTACCTGGAGGGTCTTCCCATCATCCCAAGCTACACTTAAAACACATGTTAAGACATTTAAATATTTATAACAAGTACTTAGGTAAAGCTAAGGGAAAGGTTTTAGTTGTCTACCAAAATCCTAATCCTATTGCTAGTCATCTCCTATGACGTCTAGGTTCTTGTATTTTTGTTTAAGGATGATTTTCTTCATCAAAGAACAATTAAATTCGATTGTTCTTCTAAAACATCTCATCATATTGAGAAAGTGCTTAGGACGAGTCCTAAACATCTTTTCAATACTTCCGAGATTATTTTGAGTCCAAGAAAATTTAGTTGCACGAGTGAATTAATCATCCAGGAGTTTAGTTAAGCTTTGTCTCTTGCTCGGTGAACTTCGACATTTGATTACTCGATGAATGAAGTGACATTTCACTTAATACTCCATTTAAGAGTTATAATAATTAAAGCCTTTAGGGGCAAGTTGGTTTGTTGAGAATTTTAATCATTCTTAATTTGAAGTTTAAGCTAATGGTTTAAAGTGATTTAGTTTAATTATGAGGTTTTAATTAATAATTTTAAGTTTGTAATAGTGTTCAAATTATTTTTGGTTTAAATCTTTATACTTTAAGTGATCTTAATATTTTAAATTAATCTTTGGTGTTTCAAATTCACTTAGATTATTCATATATCTTAATGATTTGGTTTAGGTTAATTATGATATTTTAGGTTAATCTTGATTAGTTTGATTTTTTATATTCTTAATTATGAATTGTCTTAATATTTCAAATTTGTTTTACTTTTATTATTGAGTGATGTTAATTTAATATAATTTAAATTTAATTTAATTGAATTTAACTTAATTTAATTTAATTTAATTTCAATATTTTAAATTAATTTCATTTAATTTTTAAAATGTTAATTTAATTTAATTTTAATTTTAATTTAATTTTTCTTAATTTAATTTAATTTAATTTTAATTTAATTTAATTCAATTTTAATTTAATTTATATTGTTAAACCACTTAATATTTTGAGCTTTCCTTTAATTTAAGGGTTATTTTTTTTTAATTTTTAATTTACTTAGTTTGGATTATCATTTTAATCTTAATTAAGAGTTAAGTATTATTGAAGTGATTTATTTAGGGATTTTTTTATTAAAGAATTAATATCCTCTCAAGTTATATCCCTATTTTTAATAATTCAAATTTTCATTAATCTTCCAAAATTTAAATTGTTTAAATAATTAAAGTTTCATTTTTGGTTTATTAAAAGTGCTTAATGGGTTCCTACCATTTTAATTTCCCAAAGTTTCAATCATCCAAGAAAGATAAAATCAAATATTTTACCCTCCATTTTAATTAAACCTAAAACTTTAATATAGGGGTTTAAATTCTTTAATTACCTTTATGCCCTTTTATGCTTAATTATTTCATAACTCACTAAATTCAGTTCAAATTAACATGAATTTTTTTTGTCACCTCACTCACATGTCAATTAATATATTAGAGGAGAAAATGTGATTTTTCTGAATTTAATTTATTTATATAATTATTTTTAGTGAAAAATAAGGGATTTCAAGGAAAATTCAACAACATGACCAACGAAAGGTTTCTATCCTTAAAAAAATTAGGGGATGTTCCTAATGATTGGCGGACCAATTTTGGTGATTTTTTGAATTATATTTTATTTATTATAATTATTTTAAGTTTTAGAGTGTTAATTAATTATAAAATAAAATAAAAGTTGAAAATTAAGTTTTATATTTTTTTTAAATCTTTCTGACCTCAAGGAGTTTAGTGAAACAAATTTTATAATTTTTTGATTTTTCTTTGATTTATTAGAATTAATTTAGTAGAAAGGTCGGAAAATTCATTTTTTTAATTCAAAAATTGTTTTAAGCATTTAAAATTCAATATCTTTACTTTGAGACTTGGGAAAAATATTTGGATTGTTCCTAAGTGATTAGGAGTCAAAATGTGACATTTTTATGATCTTTAATATCTTCATGATTTATATTATTTTCTAATTATTTAAATATAAAAAATATCAGTAAAAATGAAAAATTTTAGAAAATTTTAATTTTAATTTTTATAGACTCCTCTGATATCAGAGAGCCCACAAAACCAATTTAGTGAATTTTTTAAATGTATTTTTTGGAGTTATGAATTTTTAGTGTTTAAATTTGATCATGTGGCTTAATTAATTCATTTAATGGGGCTAAACATTATTGATTCCAAATTTTTATGTGTGGTCCCTCTGATCCTAAAGTTCCGTGGATAATTATTTTCAAGTTCTTTTAATGTGTGGTTAACCCTAATTAATTAAAGTTCAGTTTTGAGTAATTAGGCCAATTAGGGTTATTCTTAATGAATTAAGCCTAACCATAATTATCCTAGGGTCCTCCGGTTCAAAGAAACTTCTTTAAATTTTTCTAGAATTTATTGAGCAATATGCTAATTATTGGAATTAAAATACCAAAAATAGTGACATAAACTTAAAAAATACATAACTTTCCATAGAGTTGGCCTCTGACCTTGAAAATTTCAGGAAATGTTCCCAAGATCAGAGGCTTCAAAAGCCCTATGGTCTCATGCCATGGTGAATTGTCCATGCAAAAGAAGAATCAAAATACTGAAATGAGTAAATAATTAATTAAAAATAAAATACTCATCAAAATAACTTGATTTCTTTTCCACATTATTCTCCTCTATTCACTGAGCAAGAGGGTATTTTTAGTTTATTTTTATGAATTTTCTACACAAAGATATGGATTTTCTAAGTTCTGGGTATTTAAATAAATAGAAAAATCCTATTTGTCTACTTATCCGACTCAGCGCCGCGTCAACCTACGGCGGATCGAAAGACCACGCGACGCGCTCCTATTTGACGCCGCCATCTGAGTCAGCCGCTACGCGTCCCGCAGTTCCGCTCCTTCCTATGATCCGATGCAATCTGAGTCGTTCAACCGATACACGCGCGATCGGACGGTGCCTGGTCATAGTCTACGACTGGTGTGCACCCGTGACCGTCCACACTAAAACCCTGAGAACTCTCTCATTTCTCAATGGATTTTCGTGTTCTTATGATCTATGAATTCGTCTTGAGGAGATGAACACATCCATACAGTTTACATTCCATGAAATTAACTGAAATGAAATGGAGAATTGCTAGAAGCTCGGGAGGAAGGAATGATCCATACCGTTACTCTGAGAAGTGTAGCTTCAATCAGAGAGTTGTGTCACCTTCGATTGCACCCAAGGAAGCTCCAGATGAAGTCTCTGGCTCTGGAGAATTGTCTAGGTATGAAAGTGTCCACAACCTATTTCAAAGCTTGGAGGCTAGAGCAACTGGGTGGCCTGGAGAGGGGGCTTTCACTGGGGAACTCCTTCTCTTGGTCCTGTGCAGGTGTGGGTGAGTTTAATTTGGATTTGGTGGAAGTTTGGGAGATGTCCTGGTTTTGGGCTTGAATTTGAACTTAGAAATTGAGCTCAGCTAGGGGAAATTGGGGCTGGAATCCAATGGGGATCAAGTTCTCTATGTGTGGAGAGTGGTCTGGAGCAATTTTGATAGAGTTTCAATAGGATTTGGATCAGCACCTTGTTTGGCCGAGAGGTGGTGTGGTTTAAAAAGAGGTGGCTGGAGGGCTTCCTAGGGGGGTTTAATGGCTTGGATCAACTTCTCTGGTGGGTGAAGAACAGCCATGGTGGCCATTAGGCATGGGACAAGTCAGCAAGGAAGAATTCAAAAATTGGCACACATGGGTGCTCTTGGCCTGGTGGTTTCTGGCTGCTGTGGTGGCCGGCCGGCCAGGGTCAGGTCACCCTCAAGGTCAGGGAGGTCAGGGCTGGGGTTTAGTGCAATCAATTGGCCATGGACATGTGTAAAGGAGTTGAATTGAAATGGAATGGGGGGAAGGCTATTTTGGGTCCAAATGGGTCAACCCATGGTTTTGGGCTAGGTTCACCACCCAAGGCCTGGTTTAAGGCTAAAAAGAATCACTTGGGTCAGCCAAGAGAAAATGGTGTGGTCTCCATCCATGGTGAGGTGGCTAAACTTGGTTTCGTGTGTAGCATGAATGGGGTTAAAAGTGCTTAAGGAAGGCTTAGAAAGGGGCCCCTCTTCTTGCCATTAATGGCTTAGTGATGTGGAAAGGGGCTCCCAAGGCTTGCATATGGCTTATGCATGGCTCCATGGCTCCATATGGCTTGGGGATGGCTTGGCTTGGTTTCATGAAAGTGGGTTTTAAGGATTTAGGATATTTAGGGGTAATTTGGCACATGGCTTAGTTTAGAAAATTATAATGATGATTTTGAAACTTAGGGAGTGATTTAAATCAAAGGGGATGATGAGGGGAAATTTCATGTGGGCTTTAGGATAGATTTTGGGCTTTTGGATTTATTTTAGATGGGCCTTTAGAAAGGTTTAAGGAGGTCGTCTTTTAGGTTTGAAAACAAATTGGTAAATGGAAGTTTTGTAAAAGATTGGGCCAAAAAAATGTTGGGTTTAGTTTAGGGATGTATCATGAGTGATCTAGAATAGGTTTGAAATAATTTGGAGTTGAATTGGGTTTAATTTGGGATTTTATGGTAAAGGGGCCAAAGTGGGTCAAATTGGGCTAACTTGGGCTAAGGTTGGGCTAGTGTTGGATTTGATGTAAAGTTAATGTTGAGAAATGTTTATGGGAGTGTCACAAAGAGTTTTCAACTTTGGTTGGGCTTTAATTTTTGGATTTGGGCCCATTTGGGTTAGGATTGGGTTTAGGCCAAAAATGGGGATTTTGGTTTTGGGTTGGGTTTGGGTGGAGTTTAGATTCAAATTTGGGGCAAATCTTGTTAGTGTTTTGTTTGTGGGGATATTAGGAAGGTTTAGGAAAAGATTTGGGGCAAATTGGAGTTAATTTGGGTTGGTTTGGGTTTGGTTTAGGTCATGGGCCAAAATTGGGCCTTAAGCTTCAAATTGGAATTGGATCCAAATGTTAATCAAATTCGGCTTCAATTTAGACTAAATAGATATTGGGGATATTGAATTGAAGTCTAGAATTGAATTGGATCAAAATTGAGGTCAATTGGGTTGATTTGTTTTGACATTGGGTCCACTTGGATTAAGAATGAGTTAAATTGACAAAATTTGCTTATGGTGTAGTTGATCAAAATAAAATTAGGAATATTTGGGATTTTTTGGAATTTTCTGGGAATTTTTGGAATTTATGGATTTTTGGTTTAAGAAGGGCATTTTGGGTATTTGGAGGGTATTGAGGGGTATTTTTGGAATTTTTGGTATATTTGGCTAAGGATGATCAATTTGAATGGTGGGAAATGTTTAGGATTGGTTTTGAGGAATTTTGGATAATTTAGACAATTTTGCAAACTTTGGGTAGCTTCAAGGGCATTTGGTAGGCGTGGTAGGTGTAGGGCCCCGGAGGTCAAAAATTGAAACTTTTGAAAAATGAAGATTGATCAAGTTTGAGTAGAATGGAAATCTTTAGTTGAGCCATGAAGACATATCAAGCCCATAAGAGCCATGAGAGGACTCATTTGAGGCATTCATTATGTTGTTCCTAACCCTCTTAGCCAAGGGCCTAGGGGTTAAGGTCCATCCATATGAATTTCCTACATGAGTCAGGAAGTCAAACTAGGTATGAAAGAATTTAGGATTTGGGATGTGTGTGAAAGTGTAATGTGTGCAGGTCAACACTTACCAGATCAGGCCACCCAGGGTAGTCCTAAGGCCAAAGAGTCCTATAGGAAAGTCATCGTTTAAACCTCCACATTTAATCTTAACCCTCCAAGTGACTTGGGGGTTTACAATCAAACTTAGGGGGTTTGAAGGGAGTTTAAGAGGTGTTTAAATTTCTAAGTGGTGGGTTCCATTTCTAGTCCTCTAAGATAGTCAAAGGGAAAGCCTGAGGCTAGATCCTAAGTACTAAGGAGAGAGAAGAGAAAAGACCTTATAAAAAATGAGGTCAACAATAGTATAATATTTATAAATATAATTTAATTATAAAAATATTTAATAATTAAATTAATTGTAAATAAATATATATAGATATATATTAATATATATATATATATATATATATATATATATATATATATTATTTTTTTATTTTAAATATTTTAAGTATAATATATTATTCATAAAAATAATTTATTTATAAAATTATTTAATAGTTAAAAAAATTATAAATAAATAAATAAATAAATAAACAAATATATATATATATATATATATATATATTTAATTAAAATTTTTTTTTAGGGAAGGAGCTACTTTTGGCTCCCTACATGTTGATTCAAAAGAGTGAAGTTACAGAAATCTCCCAATGGGAACAACCCAACCCAATACAACTCCACACCAAAAGAAAAAGTAACTAACTAATTGTAAATAAACCTATCCCAAAATGTGCCCAATAAAAACTTAATCCAACAAGAATAGACACCAAAACAACATTTTGTTGAGACACTCCCAAAGAAGCTAAAGAGCTGATTGTATATGTAATTCGGCCTGCACCTCCACCAACAGCTAAAAAACCAGTCCATGCTGTGGTTTAGTAATTCTGAGATAGGGAAAAAGCATTTGATCACCAGCAAGTAGAAAGGAGAGAGGGGGAGGGGGAGAGTTAGAAATCCCGTCGGTACGAGTAATCCTGGCTTCCCTAGCTAACCGATTAGTCGGAAGATTGCCCTCTCCGTAAATGAACCGAAAATGGTAATTACAATTTCTTTTCAAGTCTGAAATTTTATCCAGCCACAGTTGGATATGCCAAGGGAGGGAGTCAGCATCCCCCAAGGATTGAAACAGATTAGCAGAATCCACCTCCACAATCAGGGAGGACCATTTAAAGTGAGCAGCTACCTTGAAAGCCCAGTAAACAGCAATGACTTCAGCCTCAAAGGCATCAACAGCACTGACAGGGATCTGGAAGAAAATTAAGCACTTGCCTCTACAGTTCCTGAACACACCCCCACCCCAGCTCCTTGAGGGGAGAAACTGCCATCAGTATTTACCTTGATATAGAGGTAAATCCGGTTTGTCCACTCCACACAGGTGATGGTAGGTAGCACCCTCCTAGCAGCTGAAGGGAAAGAGCAGAAATTAGGATAACCTTTCCAATGGATTAACTTGGCAATGTAAGAGAGACTATTCCTAGCCACTCTCCTGGCACAAGGGGTAACATTATCAAAGGTGGAGTTATTCCTGCTCATCCATATAAACCAGGCAAGAATATAAGGGACATCCCCCAAATTTGCTTTCTTCCACTCAACCCAGCAAGAAGAGAGACACATCCAGGAGAGATTGACAAGATTCAGCTTAAAAAATGTGTACAGATAGCCCGACACTGTTGAGAGAAAGGACATTCAAAGAAAAGATGGGTAGAGGATTCCTCATCCTTCATACACAATCTGCGAGCAAGAGGGTCCCCTCAAACCTTTTAACTCGAGGAGGTCATCAATGGGAAGGACATTATGGAGCAGCTTCCAACAAAAAAAGGACATGGAGGGAGTTTGATATTTATTCCATATGGCACTTGTCCCTAGGAGAAGCACGCCACTCTGGAACAACTTAGAATAAATTGCTTTAGATAGACTTTGTGATTTATAAGCGACTCGACTAATTCGTCGTGTCTGGAGGGGTGTAGAGGTATAGTAGCCACAAGCTTAGCAGAATCTGGTTGAAGAAGAGAATTGAGCATGGGAAGAGACCATTCACCATTGCTCCAGCAGTCAGCAACTTTCAGCAGGGGTGCTTTGGTGACATTAGGGGTGCAGAGGAGCCAGTCCTCAGGGCACCATTTGTCCAACCAAAAGGAGATTTGGCCAAAACCCAGCTCCCATGGGAACATATTACAAGCCTTGGGTCTAGCCTTAAGCATGTTGGCCCACACTCTAGAATCTCCCAACTTCCTGGATACCAAAGCTGGGTGAGTATCTCTACAAGACTTGCCCTTCATGAATTTAGCCCAAAGAGAATTCCGGGATTGAAATCCGATCCACGACTTGTAGCGGCTGATCCAGGAGATTTGATGCGGACTTTTAACACCAATACCCCCCGCCCAAGTAGGTTTAGCCACCTTAAGCCGGGAAGTCCAATGCAATTGCCTCCTATTCCCGCACCACGAAATCGTTAAAATTCCGTCCATCTGCAGCCGAGTTGATTTAGTCATAGCTATCATCCGGAGAGTGTAAGAAGGGAAGGTAGTGAGAATGCTTTTAAGAAGAGTGATCCTCCCTCCACTAGATAAGAAGGAATGGGACCAGCTAGACAGCTGATTGTGAATCTTCTGGAGAATAGAGTCAAAGTGGGTCTGCTTAACTCTCCCTCTAAGTAATGGAACACCAAGATAAATAAGAGGGCCAGGAGAACTTCTGAAACCAGTAAACTGAAGAAGCCAATTCTTATGACTGAGTGTCATTCTTTTGTGGCAGATCAATTGGCACTTATCAGCATTGAATTGTAAACCTGAGCAAGACTGGAAATGCTGGAGACATTTCATAATATTCTTAACAGCATTCTTCTGAGCATTGGAGAAAATAATCACATCATCAACATAGATGAGGTGGGAAATATGAATATTGGACTTATGATGGTATCTATAGAGGTGCTGGGAATGGTTAGGGGAATTGAGCACCCTGGAAAAATAATCCATGGCCAAAATGAAAAGGGAGGGGGACAAAGGGTCTCCTTGCTTAAGACCCCTAGAAGCAATAAAATTACCTCATGCTTGACCATTGATAAGAATGGAGTGGCTTTTCGACTGGAGCCATCTGTGGATAAGATTACAAAACTGCTCGGAGAATCCCCATGCAGATAAAACATCCAGAAGAAAATCCCAGTGGAGAGTATCATAGGCCTTACTGATGTCCAGCTTATAAATGAGATTCCCACCTCTACAACTCCTATCCAAATCCAGAAGCATTTCATGGGCCAGAAGGACATTGTCAGTAATGGAACGGCCATGAACAAAAGCAGATTGGCTGGGAGATATAATTTTATCCAAAAGAGGCTGCAATCTAGAAACCAGGATCTTGCTGATGGTCTTGCTGATAACAGAAGAGAGACTAATAAGCCTATAATGATTCCATGATTCAGACCTTAGCAGATTTAGGAATTAAAACAATATTAGAATGATTAAAGTAGTATGGAATGTCCCGACCCCGGAAAAAGACCGAATGGAATGGATCATCTCCATCTTTATAATGCTCCATGTTTTCTTATAGAAATCGGCAGTAAATCCATCGAGACTCGCAGCTTTGGAACTATCAAGAGTGGAAATGGCAGCCCAGACTTCCTGCTCAGTAGGAATTTGACACAATTCAATGTTACTGGTGAACTGGGCATCCTGAACAAATAAAGATTTATCAAACTGGGTTCTCTCAAGCTGGGGTTGGCTAAGAATGTGCTGGTAATACTGGACAACATCAAGTGCAATGGCAGAGTTATCAGTGAGGGGGGTACCATCAGCAGAAATGATGTTATGAATAGTATTGCATCTTCTTTTGTATTTGATATGAGCATGAAAAAATTTTGTGTTCCTATCACCATCATTAAAAATATTCACAGTTGCTTTTTGTTTTAATAAGAGTTCCTGAATAGAAGTGGTGGTGAGTAAATTTTCCTGTGCTTGAAGAAGAAGTCCATCCAAGGAGTCATCTTCCAAAACATCCTTCTCTAATTGGGCAACCTTCCTGCTTGCAACCTCCACAGCAGAAAAAACATCTCCAATTACAGTCCAGCTCCACTTCTTGAGGCCCTTACCCACCTTCTGATGCAGAAGGCAAAGTCTAGTCCAATGGTCAGGGTGAGAGACACCAGACCACAAAGAGGCCACCTCAGCAAGAAAAGAGTCTTTAGCTGACCAAAAATTTAGGTATCCGAAAGGGGATTGCTTGCGAGGTAGGGGAGGGGAAGTAATGGTAATGAAAAGAGGTCCATGGTCCGAGCCGGCCATTGGAAGGTGGGTCACAAAAGTGTGGAGAAAATGGGACCGCCGAGCAGCCATTCACCGAGAATACGTCCGGTCTCTCCCACAGCCTACCTCTCTTCCAAGTAAATTCAGGACCAGAAAAACCCAAATCAAAGAGACCAGCAAAAGATATATTATTACAGAAGTTATTCATGGTGGTGAGATTGGGTGGTCTCCCTCCCATCTTCTCAGCAGAGGTAGAGATGCAATTAAAGTCTCCCCCAACCAACGAAGGAGAGTCCAGATCTTTTCCAATAAAATGTAGAGAAGACCACAGCTCCAGCACTGTCAGTTTTAGTACAACCAGCATATATGAAAGAAGCCACTCCATGCATCCCATGAAGAGAGATTGAAATGTGAAGAAGTTGCCTTTGGTCCAATAGAACAGACCACCTGAGTTCATGTCTACAGAAAATCCAAATTTTATTGCTGATATTAGAATAATGGGAAAAACCAGGGAATTTAAGGAGAATTTTTTCAGGTTTTTTTGGACCATAGGTTCGAAGCGGACTATGCACCGGAATTTGTGCTTTCTATTCAGGGTTGATTAATCTTTGGAGGGATGAGGGGTGAGCGGCCCTCTAATTTTCCAACAAAGGATGTTAATCATTGGATATTAGAAATTTGTCTTGGGGGTAAATAGATGATTGAGATTTTGATCCGGTTCTCCCTCTAGTATTCACCGGGGTGCGATGCCGGGAGAGAATCCGAGCTCTTCTTCGGATGGGGAGGGTGGAGCCCGAGGAGTTCTTTACTTGTTTTTCCTTTTCTTTTTAGGGGTAATGACATGCCACTCTCCCTCAGTCAATTTATTCTCACAAACAGCAGGATCAGATGAAGTAGTGGGGGAGATGATGGCAACAGGGAGAATTTCCTCCCTCATTCTACCTAGAGGAGAGCAGTCAGAAGGTATGGGGAAGATAGGAGAGGAAGAGGTTGAAGTAGCAAATTCTGATGGGTTAATAGGGGATAGAGGGGAAGGGGGGATGAGTATATATAGGTAAAAATTATATCATAAAAATATTTAATATTTAAATAAATTATAAATAAGTATATATAGGTATATATTAAGTATAATATATTATTTTTTTATTTTAAATATTTTAAGTATAATATATTATTTTTAAATATAATTTAATGATAGAAATATTTAATAGTTAAAAAATTATATATATATATATATATATATATATATATATATATATATATATATATATATATAAATTTATATCATATTATTTTTTATTTTAAATATTTTAAGTATAGTATATTATTTATAAATATAATTTAAATATAAAAATATTTAATAGTTAAATAAATTATAAATAAAATATAAATATATGTATATATAAATAAATAAATAATTAATAATATATATATATATATATATATATATATATATATATATATATATATATATATAATAGTATTTTTATTTTAAATGTTTTAAGTATAGTATATTATTTATAAATATAATTTAATTATAAAATTATTTAATAATTAAATAAATTATAAATAAAAATATTGGGTCAATGGGTTTATCATTCGGTCAAGGATTGACCATTTTGACCAAAGTTCACTTTTTGGTCAGTAATTAACTTATTGGTTCAATAATTGATCATTAATTCAAAAATTGACTATTTTGACCAAAATTGGCTTTTTGGTCAAAAGTTGACATATTGGGTCAATGGGTTTGTCATTGGATCAAGGATTGACCATTTTGAAAAAAGTTAACTTTTTGGTCAAAGATTGACTTATTGGGTCATTAATTCAAAAATTGTTTATTTTGACCAAAATTGACTTTTTGGTCAAATGTTGATCTAATAGGCCAATGGGTTGGTCATTGGGTCAAGGATTGACCATTTTGACCAAAGTTGGCTTTTTGGTCAAAAGATGACCTATTGGGTCAATGGGTTGGGCATTAGGTAAAAGATTAACCATCTTGACCAAAGTTGACTTTTTGGTCAAAGATTAGTTTCCTGGGTTAAAAATTGGTCATTAAGTAAAAAATTGACTATTTTAATCAAAATTGACTGTTTGGTTAAAAGTTGACCTATTGGGTCATCGAGTTGGTCATTGGGTTATGGATTGACTATTTTGACCAAAGTTGTCTTTTGGTCAAAATTTGACCTATTTAGGTCAATGTGGCGGTCAGTAGGTCAAAAATTGACAATTTTGAGCTAAATTAACTTTTTGGTCAAAAGTTGACCTATTGGTCCAATAGGTTGGTCATTGCGTCAAGGATTAACCATTTTGGCCAAAGTTGACTTTTTAGTCAAAAGTTAACAAATTGGGTCAATTGGTTGGTCGTTGGATGGAGGATTGAACATTTTCACCAAAGTTGACATTTAGGTCATTATGTCAGAAATTGACCATTTTGACCAAATTTGACTTTTGGTCAAAAGTTGACCTTTTGGGTCAATGAGATAGTCATTAGGTCGAAAATTGACTTTTTCCTTCAAAAGATGACCTAATGAGTCAATAATTGGTAATTATGTCAAAAATTTACTATTTTGACCAAAATTGACTTTTTAGTCAAAAGTCGATCTATCGGGTCGATTAGGTTAGTTATTGGATCAAGGATTGACAATTATGACCAAAGTTGACTTTTGGTCAAAGATTTACTTATTGGGTTAATAATTGGTTATTAGGTCAAAAATTGTCTATTGTGACCAAAAAGTTGACTTTTTAGTCAAAGTTTGACTAATTCGGCCCGTGAGTTGGTCATTGGGTCAAAAATTGACCATTTTGACCAAAGTTGACTTTTTGGTCAAAAGTTGACCTATTTGGTTAATGTGGGGTCATTAGGTCAAAATTTAACTATTTTGATCAAAATTGACTTTTTGGTCAAAAGTTGACATATTGGGTCAATGGGTTAGTTTTTGGGTCAAGGTTTAACCACTTTGACTAAAGTTGACTTTTTGGTCAAAAGTTAAACTATTGGGCCAATGGGTTGGTCATTGGGTCGGAAATTGACCATTTCAACTAAAGTTGACTTTTTGGTCAAAAGTTCACCTATTGGGTCAATGAGTTTGTCATTGGGTCAAATATTGACCATTTTGACCAAAGTTGACTTTTTGGTCAAAGATTGGCTTAGTGGGTCAATTATTGGTCATGTGGTAAAAAATTGACTATTTTGACCAAAACTGAATTTTTTTGTCAAAAGTTAACCCATTGGGTCAATGGGGTGGTTATTGGATCAGAATCGACCATTTTGACCAAAGATGACTTTTTCTCGAAAGTTGACCTCATCGAGTCAATGGGTTGATCATTGGGTCGAGATGAGTACCATTTTGACCAAAGTTATCTTTTTGGTCGAAATTAGCTTGCTTGGGTTAATAATTGGTCATTAGGTCAAAAATTGATCTATTTTGACTAAAATTGATTTTTTTGGTCAAACGTTGACCTGTTGGGTCAATGTGTTGGTTGTTGGGTCAAAAATTGATCATTTTGACCAAAGTTGACTTTTTGGTCAAAAGTTGACCTATTTGGTCAATGGGTTGGTCATTGGGTCAAGGATTGATCATTTTGACCATAGTTGACTTTTTGGTCAGATATTGACTTATTAGGTCTAAAATTGGTCATTAGGTCAAAAATTAATTATTTTGACCAAAATTAAATTTTTGTCAAAAGTTTACCAATCGGGCCAACGGGGTGGTCATTGGGTCAGAAATTGACCATTTTGACCAAAGTTGACTATTTGGTCAAAAGTTGACCTATTTGGTCAATGAGTTGGTAATTGGGTCAAGATTTGACCATATTGACCGAAGAAAACTTTTTGATCAAAATTTGATATATTGGGTCAACGGGTAGGTCATTGGATCAAAAATTGACCATTTTGACCAAAGTTGACTTTTTGGTCAAAAGTTGACCTATTGGGTTAATGATTGGTCATTAGGTCAAAAATTGACTTTTTGGTCAAAAGTTGTACTGTTGGGTCAATGTGTTTACCATTGAAAGATTATTTTGACAAAAATTAACTTTTTGGTCAGAGATTGACTTATTTAGTCATTAATTAGTCATTAGGTCAAAAATTGACTATTTTGACCAAGATTGAATTTTTGGTCAAAAGTTAACACATTAGGTCAATGGGGAGGTCATTGGGTCAGAAATTTACCATTTTGACCAAAGTTGACTTTTTAATCAAAAGTTGACATATTTAGCCAATGTGTTGGTAATTGGATCAAGAAGTTGACCAATTTTACCAAAGATGACTTTTTTGGTCGAAAGATGCCCTATTGGGTCAATGGGTTGGTCATTGGGTAAAAAATTATCCATTTTGACCAAAGTTGACTTTTTGGTCAAAAGTTGACCTATTGGGTCAATGGGTGCTCATTTGGTCAAAATTGACTATTTTGACCAAAATTGGCTTTTGGTCGAAATTTGACCTATTGGGTCTATGGGTTTGTCATTGGATCAAGGATTGACCATTTTGACTAAAGTTGATTATTTGGTCGAGAGATTGACTTATTAGGTCGATAATTGGTCATTAATTCAAAAATTTTTATTTTGACCGAAATTGACTTTTTGGTCAAATGTTGACCTATTAGGCTAATTGGTTGGTCATTGGGTCAAGGATTGACCATTTTGACCAAAGTTGACTTTTTGGTCAAAAGATGACCTATTGGGTCAATCAGTTGGGCATTAGGTCAAAGATTAACCATCTTGACCAAAGTTGACTTCTTGGTCATAGATTGGTTTACTCGGTCAAAAATTGGTCATTATGCAAAAAATTGACTATTTTAATCAAAATTGACTTTTTGGTCAAAGTTAACATATTGGGTCAATGGGATGGTCATTAGGTTAAAGATTGACAATTTTGACCAAAGTTGTCTTTTGGTCAAAATTTGACCTATTTAGGTCATTGAGGCGGTCAGTAGATCAAAAATTGATAATTTTGAGCAAAATTGACTTTTTGGTCAAAAGTTGACCGTTAGATCAATAGGTTGGTCATTGGGTCAAGGATTAACTATTTTGGCCAAAGTTGACTTTTTAGTCAAAAGTTAATAAATTGGGTCAATGGGTTGGTCATTGTATGAAGGATTGACCATTTTCACCAAAATTGACATTTAGGTTATTGTGTCAGAAATTGACCATTTTGACCCAATTTGACTTTTTGGTCAAAAGTTGACCTTTTGTGTCAATGAGGTGGTTATTAAGTCAAAAATTGCTAATTTTGACCAAAAATGACTTTTTTGTTCAAAAGTTGACATATTGGGTCAATAATTGGCAATTATGTAAAAAATTTACTATTTTGACCAAAATTGACTTTTTGAACAAAAGTCGATCTTTTGGGTCCGTGGGTTGGTTATTGGGTCAAGTATTTACCATTTTGACCAAAGTTATCTTTTTGTTCAAAGGTTGACATGTTGGGTCAATGGGTTTGTCATTGGGTCAAGGATTGATAATTATGACCAAAGTTGACTTTTTGGTCAAAGATTTACTTATTGGGTCAATAATTGGTCATTAAGTCAAAAATTGTCTATTTTGACCTAAAAAGTTAACTTTTCGGTCAAAATTTGACCAATTTAGTCATTGGGTTGATCATTGGGTCAAAAATTGACCATTTTGACCAAAGTTGACTTTTTGGTCAAAAGTTGACCTATTTGGTCAATGGGTGGTCATTATGTCAAAAATTGACTATTTTGACCAAAATTGACTTTTTTGTTGAAATTTAACTTATTGGGCATGGGTTTTTCATTGGGTCAATCATTGACTATTTTGTCCAAAGTTGACTTTTTGGTCAGAGATTGACTTATTGGGTCAAAAATTGGTCATTAATTTAAAAAATTGACTATTTTGGTCAATAGGTCAAAAATTAATTATTTTGACCAAAATTAAATTTTTGGTCAAAAGTTGAACCATTGGGTCAACGGGGAGGTCATTATGTCAGAAGTTGACCATTTTGACTAAAATTAACTTTTTTCGTCAAAAGTTGACTTATCATTTGACCAAAGTTGTCTTTTTGGTCAAAAGTTGACTTATTGGGTCAATTAGTGGTCATTCAGTCAAAATTTGTCTATTTTGACCAAAATTGACTATTTGGTCAAAAGTTGACATATTGGGTCAACGAGTTTGTCATTGGGTTAAGGATTGAATATTTTGACCAAAGTTGACTTTTTGGTCAGAGATTAACTTATTGAGTGAATAATTGGTCATTAGATCAAAAATTAACTATTTTGACCAAAATTTACTATTCGATCAAGCAAACTATTAGATCGATGGGTTGGTCTTTAGGTCGATGGGGTGATCATTAGGTCGAAATTGGCCATTTCGACCAAACATTACTTTTAAGTCAAAAGTTGACCTATTTTGACCAAAATTGAATTTTGGTCGAAAGTTAACCTATTAGGTTAACGGGGTGGTCATTAGGTCGGATATTGACTATTTTGACCAAAGTTGACTTTTAGTCGAAAGTTGACTATTTGGTCGATGAGTTGGTAATTGGATCGAGCATTGACCATTTTGACCAAAGATGACTTTTTGGTCGAAAGTAGACTTATTAGGTCGATGGGTTGGTCATTGGATTAAAAATTGACCATTTTGACCAAAGTTGACTTTTTGGTCGAAAGTTGACTATTTGGTCAATGAGTTGGTAATTGGATCAACATATGACCTTTTTGACCAAAGATGACTTTTTAGTTAAAAAGTTGATCTATTGGGTCGAGTGGGTTGATCATTGTGTCGAAAATTGACCATTTTGACCAAAGTTGACTTTTTGTTGAAAAGTTGACCTATTGGGGTCGAGGTGGTCATTAGGTCAAAAAATGACTATTTTGACCAAAATTGACTTTTGGTCAAAAGTTGACCTATTTGGTTAATGAGTTTGTCATTGGGTCAAGGATTGACCATTTTGACCAAAGTTGACTTCTTTGTCAGAGATTGACTATTGGGTCAATAATTGGTCATTAATTCAAAAATAAGCTATTTTGACGAAATTGACTTTTTGGTCGAAAGTTGACCTATTGTGCTAATGGTTTGGGCATTAGGTCAGTGGATTGATCATTTATATTTAATAGTTAAGTAAATTATAAATATATATATATATGTATATATATATATATATATATATATATATATATATATATATATATATTATATTATTTTTTTATTTTAAATGTTTTATGTATAGTATATTATTTAAAAACATAATTTAATTATAAAAATATTTAAAAATTAAATAAATTATAAATAAAAATATATATATAGTTATGTATACATATATATATATATATATATATATATATATATATATATATATATATATATATATATATATATAATTTTATTTTTTTATTTTAAATATTTTAAGTATAGTTTATTATTTATAAACTGTCGGCATATTTTTTTTAGGTTATGTGTTTTATTTTGAAAAGGGGGGGGTCGCCTACAGAAATTGTCGGCGAATTTTAATTTAATTTAAATAAATAATTTGAAAAAGTAGTATTTGATTTTGAAAATAATTTTAAATTTGAAAATTTTAAGATATGAAATCAAACCGATCTCACATCCCGAATAGTTTATATAAACGAGCGCCGCACCACAAACCGTGTATCTATCCCGAAGAATAGACACACTTGCTTGATAATGGGGCTCGATTAAATAAACTAGAAAGGTTTGTGACATCCGTTTGGTCCGCGAACCAATTTTATAAGTCGAACAAATTCCCCTGTTTAATATAGAAACATTAAACGGGGTTTATATTACTCGGGTTCTTAAAGTTCCCTATAAAGGCAAGCCCTATAGTTAATTACATCTTAAGTGACGGAAATCACCTAAGAAAACTCTCGATAATAATCGGTAGTTCTGCTCTCGAGGATCTCGAAAGTTTAAGTTTTCAAGAGATTGAATTTTGGAATTTCGATAGGGAATGGATCAAATTTAGAACGATTATTTTCGAAGTCCGATGGAAGAAAAGTAGGAGAAGGCGAGGATCCAAGAAGAATCTTGGCAACTTCCCAAACTATCCTATTGTTTGGTTTGAATTCTAGGAAAGTCCTAATGTTTATTTAGTATCTTGATCTTGCCAATTTTAATTAGTTAGGACTTATATTTGTATGATAAAATCATACAAATAGCCTCGAAGATGTGAGGGTTTATGTCGTATCGGACGACTACCTCGGATTCCTAAGACCAGGTTAGGGCTTAATTTACATGATATGATCATGCAAATGCCTAACGAAGAGTTGAGGATTTATGTTGCACTAGGCAAGCTACCTCGAAGTCCTACGGCTTGGTTATTTAATTCTAAGGAAAGTTTTGCTTGAAGTAGACTCGGGTTTTGTCGATGACGATGGCCGTCTTGCCACCATGCTCAGAGCTCCTTGTTGTTGCGAGAGGTTTAGTTGTAGAAGTCATAAATCGGGAGATGAGAGAAGTGTTCGGTTTTAGAGAAAGTCTTAATTTCCATGTGTCTTTAATATTTTAATTAAAACAGGTCTTAAAGTTGATTAAACAAAGCCGATTAAGATCCCGCGGTTCCGTCATCCACGCACAGTTATTTTCATCGAATTCACTTAGTCCGAATGAATTTGCTAAACTCAACTCAATGAGTTCCGCACTTCATTTAGACCGGTGGAAATCCCGTTAGCAACACGTGGGTTACATCATCCGAGGTATTCCCGATCATTCGATGAGACGTTTTAATTTAGTTGTAGTTGTAGTTTTGTTGTTTTGTTTGTGATTAAATTTTGAGTTATTTTATATTTTGAATGTTGTGGCGATGAATTTTATCTTGTAGTGTCTTTTAATTTAGTTATGGGTTTCGGTTTTGGTTTCGTCCTAAAGGTGTAGGTTTTCATGCAAGCTGTTGTTTATCATGCGAGAAAGGTAAGTGCGATGCGATTAAATAAGTTGCGATAGAGTAAATCGCAATAAAATAAAAGCGTACTCGGAGGGTCTTCCCGTCATCCCAAGCTGCACTTAAAACATCGTTAGAATATTTAAGCATTTAAAGTAAGTTCCTAGGTAAAGCTAAGGGAAAGGTTTTGGTTTTCTACCGAGTTCCTAATCCTATGGCTAGTCGCCTCCTATGACGTCTAGGTCTTGATTTTGGTTTTAAGGATGATTTTCTTCACCGAAGAACAACTAAGCTCGATTTGTTCTTAAGGACATTCCATCATATTGAGGAAGTGTTTAAGACGAATCTTAAACATCCTTTCAATATTTCGGGAATTGTCCCAAGTCCAAATGAATTCATTGTTAAGTGAATTAATCATCAGGGTGTTTGAGTTAAGTTTTATTTCTTGCTCGGTGAATTAGGATGTTTGAATATCCTTATGAGTGAAGTGTCATTTCACTTGATACTCCATTTAGGAGTTATAATAGTAAAAGCTCCTAAGGGCAAAATGATATTTAATGATTTGTGATTCGAATTTAAGTTCAAATTAATGATTTAAGTTTGGAATAGTGTTCAAGTTATTTTAGATTTATTTTTGAATTCTTCATGTCTTTATATTTAATTTAATTTAATTCAATTTAACTTAATTTAATTTAATGTGGTTTAATTTAAATTAATTTAACTTAAGTTAATTTAATGTAATATGATTTAGTTTAATTTAATTTAATTTAATTTAATTTGATTTAATTTAGTTTCAATTTAATTTAATTTAATTTAATTTAATTTAATTTAATTTAATTTAATTTAATATAATATAATATAATTTAATTTAATTTAATTTAATTTAATTTAATTTAGTTTAATTTAATTCTTAATTTTTAATTTAATTTTTAATTTTAGAGGAATTTGTTTTAAATAATTTAACTTTAATTTAATTTAATGATTAAGTCTTTTAGCATTTTAAATCTTAAACTTGGATTATCATTTTAATTAGGAATTAAATATTATTGGGATGATTAATTTAGGGATTTTTAAATTAAAGAATAAATCTCCTCCTAATAATATCCCTATTTTAATAATTCCAATTTTATTATTCTTCCAAATTTAACTAATTATTTAATTAAGGTTTATTGAAATTGTTTTAAATTGTTTAGTAGGTTTCTACCCCTTAATTATCTAAATTTCAATCATCCAAATCAAGTTAAAATCAAATATTTTGCCTATTAATTTCATTAAGCCTAAAGTCTTAATTAAAGGGTTAAGATTTTAATTACCATTTTGCCCTTCAAGCCTAATAATTTCATAACTCACTAAATTGAGCTCGAATGAACTTGAAATTTTTATGTTACTTCACTCATATGTCAATAAAGACATTAGAGGAGAAAATGTGATTTTTCTGTATTTAATTTATTTATATAATTATTTTTGGTGGAAAATAAGGATTTCCAAGGAAAATTTAATAATATGACCAAGGGAAAGTTTCTGTCTTAAGAAAATTATGGGACATTCCTAATGACCAGAGGACCACTTAGACCAATTTTTGTGATTTTTGAATTATATTTTATTTATTAGAATTATTTTAAGTTCTGGAGTATTAATTAATTTAAAAATAAAATATAAGTTGAAAAATGAATTTTATAATTTTTAAAATTGTCTCTGATATCAAGGATTCCAGAGAACCAAATTTCACAATTTTCTGATTTTTCTTTGATTTATTATAATTATTTTAGTGAAAATGCAAGAAAATACATTTTTTTAATTTTTAAAATTACCCTAAGGCTTTAAAATTTAATATCTCATTAAATAGACCTAAGAAAAATATGGGGTTTGTTCCTAAGTGATTAAATTTCAAAATATGACATTTTGGTGAATTTTATTATTTTTGTGATTTTTATTATTTTTAATTATTAAAATATTAAAATAATGATGAAAAATCAACTTTTTTAGAAAATTGAAATTTTGATTTTCTTAAATTCCTCTGATATCAGAGAGGCTCCAAAACCAATTTAGTGAATTTTTGAAAGGTATTTTGAAAGTTATGAATTTTTAAAGTTTAAAATGACTAAATGGCTTAATCAACCCATTTAGTAGGGCTAACCAAGTCCGATTGACTTCGAACTTTTATGGTGGGTTCCTCTGATCCTAAAGGTCAGTGGAGAATTGATTTCAAGTCAATTTGATCTATGGTTAACTCTAATTAATTAAAGTCCGATTTTGGGTATTTAAGCCGATTAGGGTTATTTTGAGTGAACTAACTCAAGTCCTATTTTTCCTAGGGTTCTCTGGTCATAAGGAACATCACCAAATTTTCCTAGAATTTATTTCACAACATGCTAATTTTTGGAATTAAAATACTCAAAACAACAACATGCATTTGAAAAATAAATAACTTTTCACAGAGGTGGCCTCGACCTTGGAAAATTCAGGGAATGTTCCTAAGTTCGGAGGCTTCAAAAGCCCTATGGTCTCATGCCATGGTGAATTGTATGAATGCATGGAGAATTAAAACAATGCAGGGAGTAAATAATTAATTAAAAATAAAATACTAGACAAAATTAATTAATTTCTTTTCCACATTATTCTCCTCCGTTCACTTCGAGCAAGAGGGTATTTTTATTTTATTTTTGTGATTTTTCTACACAAAGATATGGATTTTTGAAGTTTAGGGAATTAAATAAATCAGAAAACCCCTAATTTTCTATTTATCCGGAGTCGGCGCCGCGTCGACCTTAGCATCTCCGAAGGCACACGCGGCGCGCTCCCATTTGACGCCGCCTTCTGACTCAGCGCCACGCGGCCCGCGGTTCATGTATCATCTCCTCGTCCGACGCCATCTGAGCCGTCCGTCCGCGCGTGTATTAAATGAACGGCATCCGTTCATCGTCCCCAAGCCTCCTAACCCGAGAACCGTCCACCTTCTAGCCCTAAGATCTCACTCAATTCTCCATGGATTTTTATGTTCTTATACTCTATGGATTCGTCTTGAAGAGACGAACACATCTATACGGCTAATGTTTATTGAAATTGACTCATTTGAAATGGAGAATGTTTAGAAGCTCGGGATTAAGAGAGAGCTCATACCTTAGCTCTGAGAGGTGAAGCCTCGATCAGAGATGCTCGGTACGTTCGTTGGAGCTGCAGGAGGCTAGGGATGAAGCCTGGGGATGTGGTGAATTGCCTAGGTGTGATTTTCACCAAGGCTGATCACAACCTTTGGAGTCCGGAACAAGCTGGGTGGCTCTGGAGATGGGGCTTTCGTTGGTGGACACCTTCTCTTGGTCGCAGTGAAGGTGTAGGACCAATCAATTTGAGGATTGATCCATTGTGGAGAAGTGTCCTGGTTTTGGGTGGAATTTCGGTTGAGAAATTGGATTTTGTCGGTGGGGATTAGGGCAAATTAACACCTGGGGATCAAGCTGCTCTAAGGGTGGAGAAGGGTTTGGAACAATTTTAGCGAGTTTCGGCAAGGTTTGTGCAACTCTCCTCCATGGCCGTGAGGGTGAGGGGTTTAAATAGGCATGGTCGGAGGGCCTCCCGGGGGAGTTGAGGGTCAGGATCAGTCTGCTCTTGTCATGTGAAGAACGAGCCATGGTGGCCATTGGGCATGGGGCGGCTCGACAAGGAGAATTCTAAAGTTGGCTCACATGTGAGCTCTCGGCCATGGTGTTTTCCGGTGACCTGGTGGCTGGCCGGCCAGGCATTGGTCACCATCCAAGTACAATTAAGCTTAAGCAAGATTTAGTGGAATCATGGGAGTGGTTAATCACCTTTAGGAATTAAGGAAAGAGTCTCCTCCTTTTGCCCAAAATGGCATGGTGACATGTAAAGAGGCTCTCATGGCTTCCATGTGGCTCATGCATGGCTTCATGGCTCACCTTTGGCTTGGGAAAAGTCAAGTCAATTTCATGGAAATGGATTTAAGAGAAATTTTGGTATTTAGGGGTGATTTGGCATGAGGCTTGATTTGGAATTATTTGATGATGGGATTATAACTTAGGGAATGGCTTTGATTAAATGGATGACAAATGGAAATGTCATGTGGGCTTTAGGGTAGATTTTGGGCTCATTGAAATGGTTTTAGATGGGCTTTTAAATGGTTTAGGAAAGTGGGCTTTTGAATTTTAAAATGGATTTTAGGATGGAATTTTAGTAAAGGCTTGGGCCAAATAATTGTTGGGTTTATCTTATGGATGTGTCATGAGTGATTTGAAACAAATTTGAGGTGATTTGGGTTTGAATTGGGTTGGATATGGGCCTTTTGGTAAAGAGGCTAAGGTGGGCCAAAATGGGCTACCATGGGCCAAAGTTGGGCTAGAATTGGAATTGATGTAAAATTAATGTTGGGAAATGTTTATGGGAGTGTTTCAAAGAGGTTTTGGCCTAGGTTAGGTTTTGATTTTGAGGTTTGGGTTTATTTGGGCTAGGTTTAGGTTTAGGTCAAAATTGGGCTTTTTGATTTTGGGTTGAATTTGAGTGGGGTTTGGGTCTAAATTTTGGGCAAATCATGTTAGTGTTTTGTTTATGGGGGTGTTAAGGAAGGTTTAGAAAAGATTTGGGGTTAATTGGAGTTGAATTGGGTGAGTTTGGGCTAAATTTGGGTCATGGGTCCAAATTGGGCTTTAAGGCCAAAAGTGAAATTGGATCCAAATGTCAATCAAATTGGACTTGGATTGGGTCTAGATTGGTGTTGGGGATGTTGAATTGAAGTTTAGAATTGAATTGGACCAGAATTTGGGTCAATTGGGTAGGTTAGGTTTGACATTGGGTTTACTTTGGGTTAAAATGGGTCAAATTGGGGGTTTTGATAAAAGTGGGGTAAATTGACAAAATTGGCCCATGGTGTAGTTGAACAAAATGAAATTGGAAATATTTGGGATTTTCTGGAATTTTCTGGGAATTTTCTGAATTTTTGGATTTTTTGGCTAAGAGGGATATTTTGGGTATTTGGAGGGTATTGGGAGGTATTTTTGGAATTTTTGGTATTTTTGGCCATGAATGATCAATTTGAGTGATGTGGGAATGTTTAGGATTGATTTTGAGGAATTTTGGGTAGTTTAGGTGATTTTGCAAATTTTGGGCAATTTCAAGGGCATTTGGTAGGCTTGGCGGGTGTAGGGTCCCGGGGGTCAAAAATTGAAAATTTGGAAAATTGAAGATTGGGTGAATATAAGTGGAATAAAATCATTTTGGTTGAGCCATGAAGCCACATCAAGCCCATATGAGCCATGAAGGGACTCATTCGAGGCATTCACTATGTTGTTCCTAACCCTCTTAGCCAAGGGCTTAGGGGTTAAGGACCATCCATGTGAATCACTTACATGAGTCAGGAGGTCAAGTTAGGTATAGGTGTGGTTTTAGGAGGTGTGTGAAAGTGTAGTGTATAGGTGTAGTGTGTGTGTAAGTCGACCGCTTCACTGGCACAGAGCCACCTGTAGGCGATCCTAAGGCCAAAGAGTCCTATAGGAACTCATCCTTTAAACTTCCACATTTGATCTCGACCCTCCAGGTGATTAGGGGTCTACAATCGAGTTTGTGGAGTTTGCGGGGAGTTAAGAAGTGGTTTGAATTTCTAAGTGGTGGATCCCAATTCTAGTCCTCTAAGATAGTCAAAGCAAAAGCCTAAGGCTAGATCCTAAGTACTAAAGAGAAGAAGAGAAGACCTCATCAAAAATGAGGTCAACATAAACATAATTTAATTATAAAAATATTTAATAATTAAAAAAATTATAAATAAAAAAATATATATAGAGATACATAAATATATATTTATATATATAATAAAATTTATTTAATTTTATTTTTTAATTTTCAATATTTTAAGTATAATATATTATTAATAAATATAATTTAATTATAAATTTATTTAATAGTTAAGAAAATGATATATATATATATATAAATTTATTTCATATTATATTTTATTTTAAATATTTTAAGTATAGTATATTATTTATAAATATAATTTAATTATAAAAATATTTAATAGTTAAATAAATTATAAACTAATAAATATAAATGTGTATATTATTTTAAATTAATATTATATAATTTTTTATTTTAAATATTTTAAGTATAGTATATTATTTATAAATATTTTTTAATTATAAAACTATTTAATAGTTAAATAAATTATAAATATATATATATATGTATATATATATATATATATATATATATATATATATATATATATATATATATATATATATAAATTTATTTAATTTAATTTTTTTGTTTTAAATATTTTAAGTATAATATATTATTTATAAAAATAATTTAATCAAAAACAAATTTAATAATTAAATAAATTGTAAATAAAAAAAATATATATGTATATATTAATAAATATATTTATATATATATAAATTTATTTAATATTATTATTAATTTTAAATATTTTAAGTGTAGTATATTATTTATAAATATAATTTAATTATACAAATAATTAATAGTTAAAAAAATTATAAATAAAAACTATATATAGAGGTACATAAATATATATTTATATATATAAAAAATTTATTTAGCGTTATTTTTTTATTTTACATATTTTAAGTATAATATAATATTAATAAATATATTTTAATTAAAAAATTATTTAAAAGTTAAAAAAATGATAAATAAATAAATATATATTTATTTATACGTACATATATATATATATATATATATATATATATATATATATATATATATATATATATATTTAATTTATTTATATATGTAGATTTATTTATTTAATAGTATTTTTTATATAATATATATATAGGATATATATTTATTTAATAATATTTTTTTATTTTAAATATTTTTAGTATATTATATTATATATAAATATAATTTAATTATAACAATATTTATTTTATAAAAAAAATAATATATATATATATATATATATATATATATTATAAGAAAAAGAGCAACATTGGCTCCTTACATGTTAAAATATAAAGGTAGTACATAAGAGAAAGGAGAACCACCTAAGACCCCTATGGTTCCCAACCAAGTACAATAAAGCCCAAACAGGAAAATACAAAAGAGTAAACACTGATTACAGGGAAGATGGAGGGCTTGGGATGTAAAAAGACTTCCTCCAAGAGCAGCCTAAGGCCAAACAATCAGATAGCTGGCCCAACAGGAAAGGCCAGAAGGCAGTCCATCAGATGGGCTAAAGAGAAGTGAAATTTACCAGTCTAAGATGGGGAAGGTTCAGCTTGTCCCCAGCGATGATCAGGTTTAACTCAGATGTGGGGGTAGTAGATACCCTCACCTGCTGAGAAGTTGCACCCTTACTTGCCAACCAGTGGGCAGCTTTATTACCTTCCCTAAAAATTGAAGAGAATGTAGTCTGGGGGGATGTGATCTGATGAATCTGGTAAATCCAGTAGTTGTGCCTCCAAGAGGAAGCACTCTCCTGATATAAGCTGTCAACAAGAGCAGTGGAATCAACTTCAATCCAGAGGTTAGACCAATGAACAGAATGGGCAAGCTGCAGGGCATATAGGACTGCAATGTATACAGCTTCTAGAGCATCCATAGCTAGTACAGGAGCATGAAAATAGAGAAGACATTGACCATGAGAATTTCTGAAAATGCCCCCAACACCTGCTCTCTCATTTGAGAAACTGCCATCGGTGTTAATTTTGATTATTGGTCTAGTAGGGGAAGCCATCTTACCAATAAGACCTTGGGGGCAGGAGTAGTGGTAGTAGGTAAATCAATGTTTAAAAGATTGATGAATCCTTTGTGACTAATGATTTTGTGTAGATAAGCTTTGCAGTTTTTTACCACCTTAGTAGTAGAGGTAACAATTCCATTAAACTTAGCATTATTCCTGACCATCCACAGAAACCAGATGACAATGAGATGGATGATTTGAATATGCTGGCTGTTCCCCTCTAACCAGAAATTACTAAAAACTTCCCAGTGACAATTCTTAATTTGCTCTATCGTCGGATAGTCGCTGCCAAGCATGATTTAGAGAAGGGACGATTGAAGTACGGATGGGGGATGGATTCCTCCGAGAGTTGCATAAAACACATTTGGAAGGGCCTCTAAGCCCTTTAAGCTTCGAGAATGTCATCGGTGGGAATTAATCTATGGAGGGTTCTCCAACAAAGAAAGGCCATAGAGGGGACAAAAAATTGATTCCATACAACGAAGATGCCAAGGCACGGGAGTCCATCTGGTATAAGGAGTTATAGAGGACTTTAGAGATGCTGCGATATTGATGGTTGGGCTGCGGATGGAGTCGGGAACCGCTGCTAGTAAATTTGATGGTAGAGATCAGCGAGGCTGATTGATCTTGAAGAATGGCTTTGAGGTGGGGAAGAGACCAATTGTGCCCATCCCAGAAATCAGAGACTTTGGAGGAGTGCTCAAAATGTGGGCCCCTAGCAACCAACCAATCTTTGGGACACCAATTATCAAGCCGAAGTTGATTTCTCCCTTCCCGGATTCCGGATATATAAATCCTCGAATTTGTCTTTCTAACATTGAGAAGTTTGACCCAAGTTCGGAATCCCCCGATTTTCTTTCCACTCGGGAGGGTGTGAAGATCTCGAGTATTTCCCCATCATGAACATTGCCCATAATGAGGTTTGGGCTCTGAAATGTATCCAGAGTTTGCAAAAATTAACTTGCTGGATGTGTGGGAGACCTTTCGGTCCCGAGCCACTGCGGCAGCTTGGTTTGTCAACGGTTGCCAAGAGGTCCAGATGGGGTTGCTTAGTACGGCCGGACCAAAGAAACTCGTTAA
>CM040429.1:117323358-117388358 GCA_022702705.1 Papilionanthe hookeriana x Papilionanthe teres | reverse complement strand
GAGTCCAAAGGAAGAGAAGTAGGAGAAGCTGAAGATCCAGGAAGAATCTTGACAACTTCCCAATCTATCCTATGGTTTGGCTTAGATTTGGGAATTTACTTAATGTTTCAATCTTGCCAATTTTAGTAATTAGGACTTATATTTATATGATATAATCACACAAATAGCCTCGTAGATGTGAGGGTTTATGTCGTACCAAACGACTACCTCGGAGTCCTAAGACCTATTAGGGCTTAATTTACTTGAGATGATCATGCAAATGCCTAACAAAGAGTTGAGGATTTATGTTGCACTAGGCAAACTACCTCGAAGTCCTATGGCTTGGTTATTTAATTCTATAGAAAGTTTTGCTGAAGTAAACCCGAGTTTTGCTGATGACGATGGTCGTGCTGCCCATCATGCTCCGAGCTCCTTGTTGTTGCAGAGGTTTAGTTTTAGAAGGTGAAAATTCAGAGGTGAGAGAAGTGTTTTTGTTTAGAAATCTTAAAGTCCAAATATTTTTAATATTTTAATTAAAACAAATCTTAAAGTTGTTTAAACAGAACCGATTAAGATCCCACGGTTCCGTCATCCCGGTACCGTTATTTTCATCGAATTCACTTAGTCGAGAGGAATTTGCTAAACTCAACTGAATGAGTTCCACACTTTCCTTTAGACCGTGGGAAATTCAGTTAGCAACACGTGGGTTACATCATCCGAGGTATTCACGATCATTCAACGAGCGTTTTAATTTAGTTGCAATTGTAGTTTTGTTGTTCTGTTTGTGATTAAATTTTGAGTTATTTTATATTTTGGAATGTTGTGGCGGTGAGCTTTATCTTGTGGTGAATTTTAATTTAGTTTTAGGTTTCAGTTTTGTGACTATCCTAAAGGTTTCAGCTTTCATGCAACAGTCTTGTTTAACATGCAAGAAAAAGTAAAGTGCAGTGCATGTAAGTAAATTGCAATAAAGTAAATTGCAATAAAATAAAGCCTACCTGGAGGGTCTTCCCGTCATCCCAAGCTGCACTAAAAACACATGTTAAGGCATTTAAATATTTACAACAATTACCCAAGTAAAGCTAAGGGAAAGGTTTTGGTTGTCTGCCATAGTCCTAGCCCTATTGCTAGTCATCTCCTATGACGTCTAGGTTCTTGTGTTTTGTTTAAGGATGATTTTTTTCATCAAAGAACAATTAAATTCAATTGTTCTTCTAAAACATCTCATCATATTGAGGAAGTGTTTAGGAAGAGTCCTAAACATCTTTTCAATATTTCTGAGATTATTTTGAGTCCAAGTAAATTTAGTTGCACAGGTGAATTAATCATCCAAGAGTTTAGTTAAGCTTTGTCTCTTGCTCAGTGAACTTGGGCATTTGATTACCTGATAAAAGAAGTGAAATCTCACTTAATACTCCATTTAAGAGTTATAATAATTAAAGTCTTTAGGGGCAAATTGGTTTGTTGAGAATTTTAATCATTTTTTAATTTGAAGTTTGAGTCAATGGTTTAAAATGATTTAGTTTAATTATGAGGTTTTAATTAATAATTTTAAGTTTGGAATAGTGTTCAAATTATTTTTGGTTTAAATCTTTATACTTTAAGTGATCTTAATATTTTAAATTAATCTTACTTTATTATTGAATGATTTTAATTTAATATAATTTAAATTTAATTTAATTGAATTTAACTTAATTTAATTTAATTTAAATATTTTAAATTAAATTTAACTTAATTTTTAAAATGTTAATTTAATTTAATTTTAATTTTAATTTAATTTTTACTTAATTTAATTTAATTTAATTATTAAATTATTTAATATTTTGAGCTTTTCTTTAATTTAAGGGTTATTTATTTTTTCATTTTTAATTTACTTAGTTTGGATTATCATTTTAATCTTAATTAAGAGTTAAATATTATTGAAGTGATTTATTTAGGGATTTTTTTTATTAAAGAATTAATATCCTTTCAAGTTATATCCCTATTTTTAATAGTTCAAATTTTCATCAATCTTCCAAATTTTAAATTGTTTAAATAATTAAAGTTTCATTTTTGGTTTATTAAAAGTGATTAATGGTTTCCTACCCTCTTAATTTCCTAAAGTTTCAATCATCCAAGAAAGATAAAATAAAATATTTTACCCTCCATTTTAATTAAACCTAAAATTTTAATAAAGGGGCTTAAATTCTTTAATTACTTTTATACCCTTTTTGGCTTATTTATTTCATAACTCACTAAATTGAGTTCAAATGAACTTAAAAATTTTATTTCACCTCACTCACATGTCAATTAAGACATTAGAGGAGAAAATATGATTTTTCTGAATTTAATTTATTTATATAATTATTTTTAGTGAAAAATAATGGATTTCAAGGAAAATTCAACAACATGACGAAGGTAAGGTTTCGGTCCTTAAGAAAATTATGGGATATTCCTAATGACCAGAGGACCACTTGGACCAATTTTGATGATTTTTTAAATTATATTTTATTTATTATAATTATTTTAAATTTTGGATTATTAATTAATTATAAAATAAAATTAAAGTTAAAAAATGGATTTTATATTTTTCTTAAATCTCTTTGACCTCAAGGAGTTTAGAGAAACAAATTTTATAATTTTTTGATTCTTCTTTGATTTATTGGAATTAATTTAGTGAAAAGGTTGGAGAATACATTTTTTTAATATTAAAAGTTGTTTTAAGCATTTAAAATCCAATATCTTTACTTTGAGACTTGGAAAAAATATTTGGTTTGTTCCTAAGTGATTAGGAGTCAAAATATGACATTTTTATGATTTTTAATATTTTTATGATTTTTATTATTTTTAATTATTTAAAATATTAAAATATGATTAAAAATAAAAAAATTTTAGAAAATTCCAATTTTAATTTTTATAGACTCCTCTGATATCAGAGAGCCCAAGAAACCAATTTGGTGATTTTTTGAAATGTATTTTTGGAGTTATGAATTTTTAAAGTTTAATTTTGATCATGTGGTTTAATTAATTCATTTAGTGAGGTTAATCATTTCCAATTGACCTCAAATTTTTATGCAAGGTTCTCTGTATCCTAAAGATCAATGGAGAATTGATTTCAAATTATTTTAATGTGTGGTTAACCCTAATTAATTAAAGTTCAGTTTTAGTAATTTAGGCTAATTAGGGTTATTCTTAATGAATTAAGCCTAACCATAATTATACTAGGGTCCTCTGGTCCTAAGAAATTTCACCAAATTTTCATAGAATTTTCTAAGGAACTTGCTAATTATTGGAATTAAAATACCAAAAACAGTGACATAAACTTGAAAAATACATAACTTTCCATAGAGATGGCCTCTAACCTTGAAAAATTTAGGGAATGTTCCCTAGATCAGAGGTTTTAAAAGCCCTATGGTCTGATGCCATGGTGAATTGTCTATACAAATGGAGAATCAAAATGCTGAAATGAGTAAATAATTAATTAAAAATAAAATACTCATGAAAATAACTTGATTTCTTTTCCATATTTTTCTCCTCTGTTCACTGAGCAAGAGGGTATTTTTAGTTTATTTTTATGATTTTTCTACACAAAGATATGGATTTTCTAAGTTTTGGGTATTTAAATAAATAGAAAAAATCCTATTTATCTACTTATCCGACTTAGCGCCGCGTCAACCTACGGAGGATTGAAAGACCATGCGGTGCGCTGCCATTCGACGCAGCCATCTGAGTCAGCCGCCACGCGTCCCGTTGTCTCGCTCCTTCCTCTGATCCGACGCAATCTGAGCTGTTCAACCGATACACGCGCGATCGGACGATGCCTGGTCATCGTCTATGACTGGTGTGCACCCGTGACCGTCAACACTAAAACCCTAAGAATTCTCTCATTTCTCAATGAATTTTCGTGTTCTTATGCTCTATGGATTTGTATTGAAGAGACGAACACATCCATATGGTTTACATGCCATGAAATTAACTGAAATGAAATGAAGAATTGCTGGAAGCTAGGGAGGAAGGAATGATCCATACCTTTGCTTTGAGAAGTGTAGCTTCAATCAGAGAGTTGTGTCACCTTCGATTGCACCCAAGGAAGCTCCAGATGAAGTCTCTGCCTCTGGGGAATTGTCTAGGTATGAAAGTTTCCACAGCCTATTTCAAAGCTTAGAGGCTAGAGCAACTGGGTGGCCTGAAGAGGGAGCTTTCACTGGGGAAGTCCTTCTCTTGGTCCTGTGCAGGTGTGGGTGAGTTTAATTTGGGTTTGGTGGAGGTTTCAGAGATGTCCTTGTTCTAGGCTGAGAATTGAGCTCCAAAATTGAGCTCAATCAATGGGGTTTAGGGTAGGAGAGCAGTGGGGATCAATTGCTCTAGGTGAGGAAAAGGTCCTGGAGCAATTTTGGCAGAGTTTTTTTTTTAGGTCTGGTTCATCACCTTTTTTGTCCGAGAGGTGGTATGGTTTCAATAGAGGTGGCTGGAGGGCTTCCCAGGGGGGTTTAGTGGCTTGGATCAACTGATCTGGTGAGGAGAAGAACAGCCATGGTGGCCATTAGGCATGGGACAAGTCAGGAAGGTAGAATTCCAAAATTTGCTCACATGGGTGCTCTCGGCCTGGTGGTTTTCGGTGCCTGTGGTGGCTGGCTGGCCAGGGTCAGTTCATCCTCAAGGTCAGGGAGGTCAAGGCTGGAGTTTAGTGCAGTCAATTGGCCATGGACATGTGTAAAGGAGTTGAATTGAAATGAAATGGGGGGGGGAAGGCTATTTTGGGTTCAAATGAGTCAACCCATGGTTTTAGGCTAGGTTCACCACCCAAGGCCTGGTTTTGGGCTGAAAAGAATCACTTTTGTCAGCCAAGAGAAAATGGTGTGGTCTCCATCGATGGTGAGGTGGCTAAACTTGGTTTAGTGTGTAGCATGAATGGGGTTAAAAGTGCTTAAGGAAGGCTTAAGAAAGTAATCCCCTCCTTTTCCATTAATGGGTTGGTGAGGTGGAAAGGGGCTCCCAAGGCTTGCATATGGCTTATGCATGGCTCCATGGCTCCATATGGCTTAGGGATGGCTTGGCTTGGTTTCATGAAAGTGGGTTTTAAGGATTTAGGATATTTAGGGGTAATTTGGCACATGGCTTGGTTTTGAAAACTTTAATGATGAATTTGAAACTTAGGGAGTGATTTAAATCAAAGGGAATGATGAAGGGAAATTTCATGTGGGCTTTAGGATAGATTTTGGGCTTTTTGGAATTAATTTGGATGGGCCTTTAGAAAGGTTTAAGGAGGTGGGCTTTTAGGTTTGAAAACAAATTGGTAAATGGAAGTTTTGTAAAAGATTGGGCCAAACAAATGTTGGGTTTAGTTTAGGGATGTATCATGAGTGATCTAGAATAGGTTTGAAATGATTTGGAGTTGAATTGGGTTTGATTTGGGATTTTTTGGTAAAGGGGCCAAAGTGGGTCAAATTGGGCTAACTTGGGCTAAGGTTGGGCTAAGGTTGGATTTGATGTAAAATTAATGTTTAGAAATGTTTATGGGGGTGCTACAAAGAGTTTTCAACTTTGGTTGGGCTTTGATTTTGGGATTTGGGCCCATTTGGGTTCATGGTGGGTTTAGGCCAAAATTGGAGATTTTGATTTTGGGTTAGGTTTGGGTGGAGTTTAGGTTCAAATTTGGGGCAAATCTTGTTAGTGTTTTGTTTGTGGGGATATTAGGAAGGTTTAGGAAAAGACTTGGGGTTAATTGGAGTTGAATTGGGTTGGTTTGGGCTAAGCTTAGGTTATGGGCCAAAATTGTGCATTAGGCTTCAAATTGGAATTGGATCCAAATTTCAATCAAATTGTGATTGGATTTGGTCTAAATTGATATTGGGGATATTGAATTGAAGTTTATAATTGAATTGGACCAAAATTGAGGTCAATTGGGTTGATTTGGTTTGATATTGGGCTTACTTTGGTTAAAAATGGGTCAAATTGAGGGTTTTGGTAAAAGTGGGTTAAATTTAAAAAATTGGCCTATGGTGTAGTTGAATAAAATGAAATTGAGAATTTTTTAGATTTTCTGAAATTTTTTGGGAATTTTTGGAATTTTTGGTTAAGAAGGGCATTTTGGATATTTGGAGGGTATTGAGGGGTATTTTTGGAAATTTTGGTATATTTGGCTAAGGATAATCAATTTGAGTGGTGGGAAATGTTTAGGACTAATTTTGAGGAATTTTGGGAAATTTAGGTGATTTTACAAATTTTGGGTAGTTTCAAGGACATTTGGTAGGTTTAGCGGGTGTAGGGTCACGGGGGTCAAAAATTGAAATTTTAAAAAAATGAAGATTGATCAAGTTTAAGTAGAATGGAATCACTTTGGTTGAGCCATGAAGCCATATCAAGCCCATAAGTGCCATGAGAGAACTCATTTGAGACATTCACTATGTTGTTCCTAACCCTCTTAGCCAAGGGTCTAGGGGTTGAGGACCATCCATATGGATAACCTACCTGAGTCAGGAAGTCAAGCTAGGTATGAATGGCTTTAGGATTTGGAATGTGTGTGAAAGTGTAATGTTTTCAGGTCAACCCTCACCAGACAAGGCCACCCAGGGTAGTCCTAAGGCCAAAGAGTCCTATAGGGAACTCATCCTTTAAACCTCCACATTTGATCTTAACCCTCCAAGTGACTTAGGGGTTTACAATCAAACTTGTGGGGTTTGAAGGGAGTTTAAGAGGTGTTTAAATTTCTAAGTGGTGGGTTCCATTTCTAGTCCTCTAAGATAGTCAAAGGGAAAGCCTAAGGCTAGATCCTAAGTACTAAGGAGAGAGAAGAGAAAAGACCTCATCAAAAATGAGGTCAACAAATGGACCTCCAATAGGTGTGGTGTGCTAACCAAGCACACCGTGCGTATTGGCGTTGACCGAAGAGATCAACTGAACCAACACAGATGTCTAAGTGACACACTTAGAACGGAGTAGAAACAAACTTCCGCTAAGGAGTATCGAGTATATCTCCAAGACTGGAGATCCCTGAACTCTCACTGGGGAAAAGAGAAGGAGGTGAATTCCAGATCATAAGATCTGGGGAAAATTGATTTATATTTCATTTCATTTTCTATTCCGAGTTTTTTTAATGTGTGAGTTTAGATTTCGATTTGTTCTGAGTTTCAATTTCGATTGAGGTTTAATTTAAATACAATTTAAGGAAATTTGGATTTGAAATGAGAATTGGAACCTAGGTTCCAACCTCGGGATTGCGAAGAGAACTGGAATTTAGGTACCAGCCTCGGAGTGAGAATCGTAGTTTAAGTATCAATTAAAAAGGATGAGAATCAGAATTTAGGTACTGATCTCGAAAGTTTAAAGAGAATTGGAATCGGGTTCCAGCCTCGAAGGTCTGAAGAGAACTGGAATCTGGTTCCATTCACGAAGGTTTAATGAGAAATGGAAACTGGTTCCAATCTCGAAGGTTTAATGAGAAATGGAAACTGGTTCCAATCTCGAAGATTTAATAAGAAATGGAAACTGGTTCCAATCTCGAAGATTTAATGAGAAATGGAAACTTGTTCCAATCTCGAAGATTTAATGAGAATTGGAAATTGGTTCCAATCTCGAAGATTTAATGAGAATTGGAAACTGCTTCCAATCTCGAAGATTTAATGAGAAATGGAAGCTGGTTCCAATCTCGAAGATTTAATGAGAAATGGAAGCTGGTTCCAATCTCGAAGATTTAATGAGAAATGGAAAATGGTTCCAATCTCGAAGAAACTGGTTCTAATCTCGAAGATTTAATGAGAAATGGAAGCTGGTTCCAATCTCTAAGATTTAATGAGAACTAGAAGTTAGACTCTAGCCTCGAAGAGAACTTGATGTTCGGCTCCAGCCTCGAAAGTTTATCTGTATGAAGAGGGACCTAGTCCCATGCCATCAGAACCAAATCGAACAAATTTCGTGGCTCCGTGTCAATAGAACTAGTCGATCCTCTAACACGCAGAGAAAAGATTTAAAAAGAACTGGTAAGTGTACCAAGTGGAAAAGACTCGACCTGGTGACAAGTCGAGGAAAAGATTTGAATTTCAGAAGAGTTTCAAACATATTTCATTTTGAAGAATAATTGAAGGATTCAGATCGCAGGATTCAGATTAAGATTTAAATTCATTTCGTTCGTTTTGGTGATTCAATTTCAAAAATATTTAGAGTTCGTATCAGTTTAGAATTCATTTTGACATTTAGATTCTTAAAAGAGTTCTCGTTTATTTTCATTTTCCCATTGTTCTTTGCTCGAAGTTCTTTTAATTTAATGGCGTTTCCCAGTCAATTCGCACAAAAAGAGGTGAGGCAAAACATGACATGGTCACTTTCATTCCAATCTTGTTGAAAATACATCATACATCTTGATCCAAAACATGATGATATTTTCTTTGAAAATTTAATATCTCATACACTCCATATAAATCCAAGACAGATTGTGTAAGATTCTTCAAGTTTCTTCTAAAAGCAGCCGTTAAAATCCATGTCTGAATAGTGAGATACATGGACAATAACATCACCTTCCAAGTCATCCTTGGTAGGAATGTCGTATGAATGTGCATTGGAGGTGTGCTATCTCCCATGTAACTCACAGGTCGTAAGGCCGGAGACTCTCTAACTGCGGATGCGGTGGAAGTGGAAAGGCATTTTTACGTCGTCCATCCTCACTGAAAGTAACGGAGATCCGCTCAACGAGCACTCTCGGAATGCAATGCTTTGCGATGTCCGCTCCATTCCCTTTTAACACCATGACGGAACCTACCGGTAGTGGTATCTCTACTGGCCCTCAGAATTCTCCTGGGCCTACAATCCGGAGGTCAGATCCAAACATGATATTGCACTGGTTGACAAAAGACACTATGCAGAAAGGTCTAACGAAATCTGATGGTCTATATGTGGATGTATGCAGTTGCCCTCCTTATAGATGTTAATGATGCGGTACATTGGGCATGCAATCTGCGGGAAATACCCTCCATGTTATCATCCTCTTTACCATTCTTTTAATAACATTCGGCATCGGATCCTCCTCACTGCGACGGAGTATCCCTGGTGGATTTCCTTTTCTTTCTACTGTGAAGTTGTAGCAACATCCGCACTGCATCGTAACTCTTCCTTTCCCTAGCATCCACCTTCGGGGTTCTGAATAAGTTTTTTCCCTCAGACGACCAGCTCGGCCCATTTTCTGGAGTTCAAGTATGCAGTCTACAATTTATTGTTGTTCGTAATCTGAGAATACATCTGTATGCAGCTCGAGGCCTTCTAAGATATTGATCCTCTTGCCTCCAATCCTCTCAAAGTATTCAAAAGTTTTCTTTTCGACATTCTGCATTCTTTCTAACTCTGCAACTGGCGAGGTCTAGTAACGTACTGGGGAATGTATGGCTCCACCCCGGCACGCTCTCCTACATGTCTTGACTCCTCGGGGGTAGTCTCTGTCGGGACATCCTTCGGGGTTGCTTTCGCAACAAGACTCTTTAAAACTGGTGCATTTATCTGGCGTCGAGGCGCTGATTCTATTTCTGCTCTTCTTGGAATTTCCTTTATACGTGCTCTTTCCTTAGAGTTGATCTCCTCCTTTCCGGTTCCTGACGAATCAATTTCTTCGGAGTATTTGTATTGCCGGTAGCAACTGTCTCTTCATGTTGATCTGCAGCTAACTTGGTTAACATCTTGCGAATGCGGCGATTCTTTTTCCTTCGCTGAGTGGCTGTGAGAGTAGCTCTCCTTACCCCTTGGATTTCTGTGGGCATGGCACTGTCAAGCTTGCCCTCTGCTGTAGCAACAACGGACTTAACTTTCTTGTCTTCTCCCGTTGCATGAGCGGTGTTTTCTTTTCTCTTCTTGCTGGTAGATGGTTGATTTGAGCCACCCAATTTCATCACTGTATGGCTGTGGAGCTCTTCCCGTTCAATCGGAGTCCAATCATTTTCTTCATATTGTAGTCCGGCTGGTGTGAAGTCAGAGTCAATCTCGATCACGGCTCCATCCCTCACCCTCTTTTGATCAAGTGTTAGACTCACGCCATTCTTAAAATTCAGAACCAACCGCACGTTCGACATTTCCCTGCGAAAAACAAGGAAAGGATCAGGGGATGTACTAAGAACAAGAACAGTAGAAAAATATGTTTATTAATGAAGAGGTTTTATTCATTTGTTTTAAATTTAAATAGGAGTAGGAAAAGATCCAGAGTGAGACTCGATTTGAAAGGAAGGATAAAAACTTTATTATCATGATTTCACATGTTTTCTTTTAACATTTTTTTTAATGATTTTCTTTATCAACCACTTTTTTATATTTTTGGGTTCGGACCCAGTCATAAGTAATTACTGTGCCCATGCTTCTAGGAATGAGGATTCATCCTTTAAAACATCAGGTGGTGTAATACTTCTTTAGATATCGTCCATTAATTGGAAGCATAGGTCGTTCTCCATGGCAATTTACAAGCTGGTAGGAACCTCCTGAGTAGACTGTCTTGACCACGAATGGCCTTTCCCATATTGGTTTAAATTTACCACCCATCTTGCGATGTGCAAGAATAGGTCTTCTGAGAACTAGAACCAAGTCACCGATTTTGAATGTCCTTGGACGGACCAATTTATCATGGGCCTGGATCATCTTGGCTTGATACAGTTCCAAATTCTGCTGTGCTGAAAGTCTTTTCCCTTCCAGGCTTTCCAATTCTTCAAGTCGTAGTCTCGCATTTTCTTCCGTAGTGATCTTGTTTGCAACTGTGATTCTGAGAGACGGAAGTTGAACCTCTAAGGGTAGAACGGCCTAGGACTCGTACAGTAAGGTGTAAGGCGTAGACTGGGTGGGCGTTGTTAAAGTCTTCCTGTAGGCCCATAAGGCTTCTAACAATTTCTCGTGCCAATTTATCTTGTTGTCGTCCAAAGTTTTCTTTAGAATTTGAACAAGAGTTTTATTAAAAGCCTCGGCCAAACCATTCGCTCTTGGGTAGTAGATTGTCGAATAATGCCAGTCGATCCAGTGTCTTCTGACAAAATTGTTGATCTTCGTACTCTTGAATGCGGACCCATTATCTGAAATGATTCTGCGCGGTACTCCTAAACGGTAGACGACTTGATTCTTGAAGAATTGTAGCACGTGATGTGCTTTCACTTCTACGAGCGGTACTGCTTCTGTCCACTTAGAAAAGTAATCTGTAGCTGCAAGAATGAAGCGATGTCCTCTTGAAGAAGGCGGTTCTATCGGACCCACAATATCTGTGCCCCAACACTCAAATGGCCATGATGCGATTGTTGGATGTAGCACATTTGGAGGTTGATGTAGAACCACTCCGTGCACTTGGCACTGGTGACAACTTTTGGCAATCTTGATGCAATCGGTCGTCATCGAGGGCCAGTAGTACCCTAGTCTTTTAATCTTCATTTTCATTTTCGGACCCGACTGATGAGCGCCACAGAGTCTAGAGTGTACTTCTTTAACAACTTCACGAGCCTCGGACCAGCTCAGGCATCTTAGCCACATCTGATCAAAAGCCCTTCTGTATAACATGTTGTTTATTAATACGTAAGACAGAGTTCTTTTCTTGATTTGATGGGATATCGACTTATCGTCTGGTAGATTTCCTGTTTGCAAGTAGTACTGTAGTGGTTGCCGCCGATCTTACGTATTTTACATCACTTGCTTCATGACCGATTCTTTTTCTTTTCGACTTGTGTATCATGTCCATGTCGATCTGTGATAGGACCAGTCATCCCTGAACTGACACTTCAACTGATTCGTCATGTAAGCAAGCAAATTCTTTTGCAAGGCGGGCTAATGCATCTGCGAGAGCATTTTCTCTTCTAGGAATCTAGTAGATCGTTACATTCGGAATCTGCTCCAGCAATTTCATTGCATGTTGAAAGTACTGCTTGAGTCTTGGCTTTAGAATTCTGTACTGTCCGGCGACTTGTTGATTGATCAACTGAGAATTTCCGTAGATATTGATGTCTGTTATCCCCATCTGAATGGTTAATTACAGTCCGATTATGAGGGCTTCGTATTCTGCCTCGTTTTTTGTACACGGTTCTGTTAAGTGGTAGGAGTACCTTAACATTCCCCGCTCCGGTGTTATAAAGATTAGTCTGATTCCTGCCTTACCGGGCACTGTCATTTGCAATTCTTTGTCTTTCTGCGCTAAGGATGCTCCGTCGAAGTACAGTTCCCAACGCTGATCATCGAGGTCTTCTAGGATCATTACTGCTCGTCTAGCAAGTTGTCGTTAAGAGGCGATTTTGCCGGTAAATGTTGTGCTGCGAGGAAGTCTGCTAGGACTTGTCCCTTTACGGCACGAAGTGGAAAGAAAGTTATATCAAATTGCAATAGTATGATCGACCACCTGGCAAGTCTGCCGGAAAGTGTCGGACAGGTCATCAAATATTGCAATGGATTAAACTTTGAAATAAGGTTGACCTTATGAGAAAGCATGTAGTGCCTGAGCTTCTGTGCGGCAAAGATCAGGGCCAAACAATGCTTCTCAATAGGAGGATACTTCACTTACGTCGGAATTAGACGACGGCTTAGGTAATAGAGTGCGTTTTCTTTTCCCCCGTCATTGACCTGGCTAGCAGGGCTCCGAGAGAGTCGTCTAAAGCCGCAGTATAAAGTATCAACGGTCTACCCGAGACTGAGGCTGCTAAAACAGGATGTGTCATTAAATTTTGTTTAATGTCATCGAAGGCATGTTAACATTTGGAGTCCCAAGTAAACTTGGCATCCTTCTTAACCAAAGCAGAAAAAGGCCGACACCTTCCTGTCAAATTCGAGATAAAGCGTCGAAGATATGCCAACTTTCTTTGAAAAGATCGTAGTTGTTTCAAGGTTTTGGGAGGCGGTATTTCTAAGATAGCTTTAATCTTCTCCGGATCAGTTTCAATTCCATGATGTCGAACAAAAAATGCTAAGAACTTCCCAGAGGTGACGCCGAAGGCGCACTTCAAGTGATTCATCTTAGAATTAAATTGTCTTAATCGCTCAAAAACAATTCTCAAATCATACAAATGATCTTGTTTTATTTTACTTCTGATAACTACATCATTCAGGTAGCACTCGACTTGGTTGTGAATGAGATCATCGAAAATTCTTGTCATTGCTCTTTGATAAGTTGCTCCTGCGTTCTTTAATCCAAACGGCATCACTGTGTAGCAGTATACCCCGATCGGCGTTCTGAAGGCTGTAAGCTTTTCATCTTCTGGTGTCATCTTTATCTGGTTGTATCCTAAAGATCCATCCATGAAAGAAAAGATTTCATGTGTTGAAGCGATGTCGATCATTAATTCTGGAATGGGTAGCGGGAATTCGTCCTTTAGGCATGCTTTGTTCAAATCTCTAAAGTCCACATAGATTCTGATCTGACCATTCTTCTTTCTGACTGGTACCACATTAGCTAACCAAGATGGATATTGTTCCTCACGGACAAATTTAGCGTCTATTAGCTTCTTAACTTCAGCTATAACTTGTTGTTTAATCTCTAGACGCATTCTTCTCGGAGCTTGTCTAACTGGAGCGGTAGTGGGATCCACTCCTAGTTTGTGAACTGTGACTTCTGGAGCTAATCCTGACATTTCATCATAACTCCAAGCAAAACAGTCCTTGAATTCCATTAGTAGCTTGATTACCTCTTCGGAGTCTTCTTTATTGAGTAAGAAACTAACAAAGGTCGGCCTAGGCTCTTCGCTAGTACCTAAGTTAACTTCCATTAACTCGTCTATTGTAGATTTAATTTCTTCTTCGAATTCTGGCGGAGCATCTCCTATTGGTAGATCTTCGAGATCTTCTGAAGCTTCCAAGCGATCTTCATTAGGCTCGCAAGTGACAACCAAGCAAAATCCCGTATCGTCAACTGATCATACCGTGCCGAATCCGAGACCATGTTTTGAATTGGGAGGCCGACTGGCGTTGTTCCATAATTTTTCAAAGTGTTGTGATCGACTTTTTGTCCATTGTTTAGGTAAGACACCAAGTTGAATTAAATTTTGAACACTGGGAGAGTACCATTCAAAGGTAATTCCATTAATTCAGAGAAAGTAACATCTTCAAATTGTACATCTTTTTCAGTATTGGAAGAAGAAGCACCACGGTAAAACTTGATCGGCTTAGCACCACCACCATACACTTCCTTGACCACCATACCCTCGATCTTATTAGAATGGATCGGGTTCAGGGTCATAGTATGTACATAATGGTTAATCTTCTAGTACATTGATTTGTATTCTTCATTATTTTCATCTTCGAGAGAGATCTTGAACTGGGGTTTCTTTTGATTTCTTATTCGTTGCTTCTTTCTTGATTCCTTCTTCTTCGAATCGGTCTCCCAATCAACGTCGATGAATGGTTTCTTCTGTCCAACTGTTCTAACGTCTCTTCCACGACCTCGTCCCCGGCCTCGACCTCGGGTGTGAGTTCTGGAGAACCTTCACCATCTCGCCGTAAGGGAGTGGTGAGTAACTGTTGGACTAGAATTTCAGGCTCTTTATCGTCTTGCACTTCTTTTGCTTCATTTGGTACGGCATTTCTGAAAAAGATTGTTTTCTTCGGAGGCGCGTAATAGGCTGCATCTTCATGATTTCTGATTTCATGCACGGAGAATGGTTGCAAGTCACCTTTGATACACTATTCTCCTCCTTCGTAATACTTTATGCACTGGTGCAGAGACGACGGTACCATCTAGTTTTCATGAATCCATGGCTGACCCAGTAGAGCGTTGAATGATGTCTCAGAATCAATTATATGAAATTTTGCGTTTGTCTTTGCTAAGTCACTGGTCTTCATTAACAGTGTTATCGATCCAAGAGCTCTTTCTCCTTTCTGATTGAACCCTCTTAATAACATCTTGTCCGCTTCGAGGTCACGAGCATCAATTCCCAAATATGCTAACGTTCGAAGGCTCATTAAGTTGATTGATGCTCTGGATCGACCAACACTGCGGAGAGCGTAAACTTTCCGATAGTGATCTGAAATGTACAATGGTCGGTTGTGATCGGCCGTTCCGAGTAGTAAATCATTGTCCGTGAAGGTAACACCTCGGCTCGTTCTTTTAACGAGCAAACCTCGTCGAAGGAATTACCGGCCATTTGAGCTAAACAAATCTCCGTATCAAGTAGAGCCTTGATCGAGCTTCCCTCATCTCCTTTGACGGGATCGGAGCGTCGTATATGCTTAGTTTGGCTGGTAGCTTCCTAAGATGGGCTAGCACATTATAGTCCACTTTATTACCATGTTCTTCATTTTCTTCCTGAATGGGCAGTTCCTCTGTTGGGGTTGGCTCTTCTTGAGCAACCACTTGCTTTCCTTTATCCCTTGGACCCATTCTTGGGGGTAGAATTTTTCCACTTCTTAGATTGACTTCAGTTATTTCTTCTGAATTTGGTGTTGAATCTGCCGGTCTCTCCTTTTAAATTGGAATGAATGGCTCTTCTGCAGTTGCTTCAGAATCTGATGAATCTAATTCTATTGCAATCGGAGCTCATCGAAATTCACAAATAGACTCACCGCTTGTTGAGCTTTCGTAGCCATCCTTGTGAACGTCTTTTCCTTCGTCGTGGTTATTGATAACCTTGCTGAGGCGACTGATAGCTTGGTCGAGGTTATTGATAACCTTGCTGAGGTTGTTGGTAAGTACGTTGCGGTGGTTGATAGCTAGGCTGTGGCCGCTCTGGCTGTATCTGTATTGGCTGCTTGCCCTTATCTACTGCCGCGACGATTCCGGACTTCTTTTCGAATGTTTTTACGGGCTTCTGCTTATCGCTCTTGTCCACGAAACTTAGATGTTTTGCTTCCTCTTGTAAGCTTCCGGCCTTGCTAAGCAGCTTCTCGAAAGTCTTGATTGTAAATTCTTTAAGGAGAAGTGCTATCGGGCCATGGATACTTTTAAGCAAGATGCCGACTGCATGCTGTTCCTGTAGCTGTTGTTCACACTTCATGCTTAAATTCCTCCATCGAAGTATGTAATCCTTTAGAGTTTCGTTCGGTTTGTGGTGTTCCACCACTAGATCACCGATGGTGATGTGGTGCCGAGCGCCGGCAAATCGCTTAACGAAGAGGTTTTCTAACTCTGAAAAGGTCTTAACTAAACCATTTGGCAATTCTGCGTACCAGTCGAAGGCAATCCCTGACAGGCTGCTGACAAACTGTCGAAAGAGTAAGGCGTCACTCCCAACGGCATTACAACAACTAGCACGAAAGTGTGCGACATGCTGCCAGGAGTTTCCCGTTCCATCAAAAGTCTTAAACAGAGGTGGTACGAAGCCTTTCGGGAATTGGACTGCGTCGAATTCTTCAGGGTAAGGTCTACCCGTCTGAATAGATGCTCCACTCTTAGATTTTGCTAAAGCTTCTCGCACCTGTTGTTCTACCATGATTTTAATGTCCTTTTTGGGAATCATGCTCTGTGCAGAATCCTTCTTTGGTGGCTCGTCTCCATTGACGAATGTGATCTCTTTTCCTCCATCTGTAATATGGATGATTTCTGGAGGTGTTTCTTTCTGAGGTTGTACCAGAATCTGGAGAGTGGCAAAGGCAGCAGCCATCTCTTCTGTCCTCTTTACCATTTGGGAAATTGTGTCATCTCTTTCCCGAAGCAGTGCTCTCATCACTTCCGGTTCATCTCTCTCCGCAGCTGCCGGAGCACCTTACGAAGCTCATGATGCTCGTGTTTCAACCATGTTGATCTCGACATACTCCTCATCCATGAACTCTGATGAATCAACTTCCTTTTTAACTTTTCTCCTCTTTCATTTGCCAACCAGTGGATATCCGTCCTTAGCTTTCCTATAGCATCCTCGAGGGGTCTCTTCCAGACGGTCTCGCGGTTGTCGTGTGATGGTTGTTGAACTTCTTTTTCGGGAGTTTCTTTTATTGCAGTAACACTTCCTTCTGATTCAAGCTCTTTGACGTGGCTTTTCATCTCAGGATGTTGTGTTGGTCTCGGCTCGGTAATAATATGTCGCCGCACCATCCTTCTTGCAGCAGAAGGCCTATGACCGAACGGTCTGTCGGCAATATGCTGGTAGGTGGTGTCCTCCCTAATATGATGGCCCGATACAACAACAGGTGAACTAGCTCTCATTTTCTTCCTTGGTTTCTCTACGGCAGTGACAGGCTCTACTCGCTATCCGAGGCGGGATCTAGCTGGCACTCGTCCCATTATTCTTAGGATTTCTGACACAAGGCATCTTTCTTTGCCAATTTTTCTATCACAGCTTGTAGCCGAGAAAATGACGTAGTCTTAACCCTTTTTCTTTTATAGTTACTATAGTATGTAGGTCGGGGTAGTGTAGCGGCAATCCTTCGGACATCTTCTTCATCCGATGCAGCAGAGAGGGGGTGAAACCTACTCCCTTCCAACAGAGGTATATACTCGGAGTAGTTCTTCTCTTTCTTCGGGAATTTCTTCTAGAAAAGCAACTTCGGCGGCTTTGGCTTTCTCGATCATGGCGATCTTTCTACTCTATTTCTCCTTTGAGTCCGAGTTAGGGGTGCGACTCTTGGGCCCGGACCCAGTCTCCAAAACAGATGGTATTGTAGTAAAATCTGTACCCTCCACGGTGACAGGCTCATCACAGACATGGATTTCCTCCCCCTTTAGTTTGGCAGAAGCCGGGGTAGGTGCAGAGATGACGAGACCGGTGGGGGCAGAGATAACAGTCCTCCTATGAATAGCAGTACTTCTTTCACCTGGAACCTTTTGCAGGGGAGGGAATTATTGAGTCGACTTCAGGTTGAACTCAATTACGGGCTCTTCAGTTTCTGGCACTTTGTCTATTAGTGCGAAGAGAGTGACGTCAGTGAATTTGATATCTGTGTTGTTGAATCCTTGTCCAAAACGGATGATCCCACTGTCAGGGCAGCTCATCCTTATAGACGGCGAAGTCCATTCCATTGGTGAAGGAGAAAATTAACTTTGGTGCAGTCATTTTCTGCAGTGGTAGATTCTGAGCATTAGTCCCGAATTATGCTTCCTTTTGTCGCAAAATTTAGGACGTAAAAGAAAGAGTCCGAGCACATTTTCGTTTATCTTAATGTATTTATGATTTAAAAGAGTTTGTTTATTAAAAGGGCCGTTAATTAAAATATTTGTTTATTAGGAACGAAATGTTTTAAGTATAGAAAAGGTAAAGGACCCGATTCAAAATTGGAAAGGAAGAGAAAGTCTCGTAAGACTTCTCGGCTCGAAGGACCGCTCTAGGCTAACACTTATTGGGGGTCCACCCACCTCAGAAAAAGAGGTAAAAGGATTTCGGAACCTTTCCGTTTAGGGGTGTCTAAACAGTGGCTCCTAAATCCGAGAGAAGTTGAATATACTTGTTCAAGATAGAAATGAATGTGGTATGTCAACGGAAGAATGATAGTTTTGGTCCACTAGGGATATGGACTCACTATCGATTTATGAAAGCAAAACCATCTAATTAAAATGGAGAGAGGAACTACTCCCCAGCGGAGTCGCCAGAAGCTTGTCGGCATATTTTTAGGTTAAGTTGTATTTTGAAAAGGGGTCGCCTACAGAAGTTGTCGGCGAATTTTTCAGATTTTAAATTTAATTTAAATATATATAATTTGGAAAGTAACATTTGAATTTTTAAAATAATTTTAAGTTTGAAAATGTTAAGATATGAAATCAAACTGATCTCACATCCCAAATAGTTTATGTAAACGGGCACCACATCACAAATTGTGTATCTATCCCGAAGAATAAACACATTGCTCGATGATGGGGCTAGATTAAATAAACTAAAAGATTTGTGACATCCGTTTGGTTTGTGAACCAACTTTATAAGCTGACAGGTTCCCCTGCTTAATATAAAGAAATTAAGCAGGGTTTATATTACCTGGGTTCTTAATGTTCCCTATAAGGGCAAGCCCCTATAGTTAATTACATCTTAAATGACGGGAATCATTTACGTAAACTCTCGATAATGATCAGTGGTCTTGCTCTCAAGAATTTCAAATTTTAAAGTTTTCAAAAGAGTGGATTTTGGAAATTTCAAAAGGGATTAGCTCAAATTTAGAACAGTTAATTTTAGGAGTCCAAAGGAAGAGAAGTAGGAGAAGCTGAAGATCCAAGAAGAATCTTGGCAACTTCCCAAACTATCCTATGGTTTGGCTTAGATTTGGGAATTTACTTAATGTTTCAATCTTGCCAATTTTAGTTAATTAGGACTTATATTTATATGATATAATCACACAAATAGCCTCGAAGATGTTATGGTTTAAGTCGTACCAAACGACTACCTCGGAGTCCTAAGACCTATTAAGGCTTAATTTACTTGACATGATCATGCAAATGCCTAACAAAGAGTTGAGGATTTATCTTGCACTAGGCAAACTACCTCGAAGTCCTATGGCTTGGTTATTTAATTCTAAGGAAAGTTTTGCTGAAGTAGACCCGAGTTTTGCTGATGACGATGGCTGTGCTGCCCATCATGCTCCGAGCTCCTTGTTGTTGCAGAGGTTTAGTTTTTGAAGGTGAAAATTAGGAGGTGAGAGAAGTGATTTTGTTTAGAAATCTTAAAGTCCAAATATTTTTAATATTTTAATTAAAACAAATCTTAAAGTTGTTTAAACAGAACCGATTAAGATCCCACGGTTCCGTCATCCCGGTACCGTTATTTTCATCGAATTCACTTAGTCCAGATGAATTTGCTAAACTCAACTGAATGAGTTCCACACTTTCCTTTAGACCGTGAGAAATCCAGTTAGCAACACGTGGGTTACATCATCCGAGGTATTCACGATCATTTAACGAGACGTTTTAATTTAGTTGCAATTGTAGTTTTTTTGTTCTGTTTGTGATTAAATTTTGAGTTGTTTTATATTTTGGAATGTTGTGGCGGTGAGCTTTATCTTGTGGTGACTTTTAATTTAGTTTTGGGTTTCAGTTTTGTGACTATCCTAAAGGTTTCGGTTTTGCATACAACGATCTTGTTTAACATGCAAGAAAAAGTAAAGTGCGGTGCATGTAAGTAAATTGAAATAAAGTAACTTGCAATAAAATAAAAGCGTACCTGGAGGGTCTTCCCGTCATCCCAAGCTGCACTTAAAACACATGTTAAGGCATTTAAATATTTACAACAATTACCCAAGTAAAGCTAAGGGAAAGGTTTTGGTTGTCTTCCATAGTCCTAGCCCTATTGCTAGTCATCTCCTATGACGTCTAGGTTCTTGTGTTTTGTTTAAGGATGATTTTCTTCATCAAAGAACAATTAAATTCAATTGTTCTCCTTAAACATCTCATCATATTGAGGAAGTGTTTAGGAAGAGTCCAAAACATCTTTTCAATATTTCCGAGATTATTTTGAGTTCAAGTAAATTTAGTTGCACAAGTGAATTAATCATCCAGGAGTTTAGTTAAGCTTTGTCTCTTGCTCAGTGAACTTGGGCATTTGATTACCTGATGAATGAAGTGACATCTCACTTAATACTCCATTTAAGAGTTATAATAATTAAAGTCTTTAGGGACAAATTGGTTTGTTGAGAATTTTAATCTTTCTTAATTTAAAGTTTGAGTTAATGGTTTAAAGTGATTTAGTTTAATTATGAGGTTTTAATTAATAATTTTAAGTTTGGAATAGTGTTCAAATTATTTTTGGTTTAAATCTTTATACTTTAAGTGATCTTAATATTTTAAATTAATCTTACTTTTATTATTGAATGATGTTAATTTATGATAATTTAAATTTAATTTAATTGAATTTAACTTAATTTAATTTAATTTAAATATTTTAAATTTAATTTAACTTAATTGTTAAAATGTTAATTTAATTTAATTTTAATTTTAATTTAATTTTTACTTAATTTAATTTAATTTAAATTTAATTTAATTTAATTTAATTATTAAATTATTTAATGTTTTGAGCTTTTCTTTAATTTAAGGGTTATTTATTTTTTTATTTTTAATTTACTTAGTTTAGATTATCATTTTAATCTTAATTAAGAGTTAAATATTATTGAAGTGATTTATTTAGGGATTTTTTTTATTAAAGAATTAATATCCTCTCAAGTTATATCCCTATTTTTAATAATTCAAATTCTCATCAATCTTCCAAATTTTAAATTGTTTAAATAATTAAAGTTTCATTTTTGGTTTATTAAAAGTGATTAATGGGTTCCTACCCTCTTAATTTCCCAAAGTTTCAATCATCCAAGAAAGATAAAATAAAATATTTTACCCTCCATTTTAATTAAACCTAAAATTTTAATAAAGGGGTTTAAATTCTTTAATTACCTTTATAGCCTTTTAGGTTTATTTATTTCATAACTCACTAAATTGAGTTCAAATGAACTTAAAAGTTTTATGTCACCTCACTCACATGTCAATTAAGACATTAGAGGAGAAAATGTGATTTTTCTGAATTTAATTTATTTATATAATTATTTTTAGTGAAAAATAAGGGATTTCAAGGAAAATTCAACAACATGACCAAGGTAAGGTTTCTGTCCTTAAGAAAATTATGGGATATTTCTAATGACCAGAGGACCACTTGGACCAATTTTGATGATTTTTTAAATTACATTTTATTTATTATAATTATTTTAAATTTTGGAGTATTAATTAATTATAAAATAAAATTAAAGTTAAAAAATAGATTTTATATTTTTCTTAAATCTATTTCACCTCAAGGAGTTTAGAGAAATAAATTTTATAATTTTTTTATTCTTCTTTGATTTATTGGAATTAATTTAGTGAAAAGGTTGGAGAATACATTTTTTTAATATTAAAAGTTGTTTTAAGCATTTAAAATCCAATATCTTTACTTTGAGACTTGGAAAAAATATTTGGTTTGTTCTTAAGTGATTAGGAGTCAAAATATGACATTTTTATGATTTTTAATATTTTTATGATTCTTATTATTTTTAATTATTTAAAATATTAAAATATGATTAAAAATGAAAAATTTTAGAAAATTCCAATTTTAATTTTTATAGACTCCTCTGATATCAGAGAGCCCACAAAACCAATTTGGTGATTTTTTGAAATGTATTTTTGGAGTTATGAATTTTTAAAGTTTAATTTTGATCATGTGGTTTAATTAATTCATTTAGTGAGGCTAATCATTTCCAATTGACCTCAAATTTTTATGCAAGGTTCTGTGTATCCTAAAGATCAATGGAGAATTGATTTCAAATTATTTTAATGTGTGGTTAACCCTAATTAATTAAAGTTCAGTTTTAGGTATTTAGGCTAATTAGGGTTATTCTTAATGAATTAAGCCTAACCATAATTATACTAGGGTCCTCTGTCTTAAGAAATTTCACCAAATTTTCCTAGAATTTTCTAAGCAACATGCTAATTGTTGGAATTAAAATACCAAAAACAGTTACATAAACTTGAAAAATACATAACTTTCCATAGAGATGGCCTCTGACCTTGAAAAATTCAGGGAATGTTCTCAAGATCAGAGGTTTCAAAAGCCCTATGGTTGATGCCAAGGTGAATTGTCTATACAAATGGAGAATCAAAATGCTGAAATGAGTAAATAAATAATTAAAAATAAAATACTCATCAAAATAACTTTATTTCTTTTCCACATTGTTCTCCTCTGTTCACTGAGCAAGAGGGTATTTTTAGTTTATTTTTATGATTTTTCTACACAAAGATATGGATTTTCTAAGTTTTGGGTATTTAAATAAATAGAAAAAATCCTATTTATCTACTTATCTGACTTAGCGCCGCGTCAACCTACGGCGGATTGAAAGACCACGCGGCGCGCTCCCATTCGACGCCGCCATCTGAGTCAGCCGCCACGCGTCCCGCTGTCTCGCTCCTTCCTCTGATCCGACGCAATCTTAGCCGTTCAACCGATACACGCGCGATCGGACGGCGCCTGGTCATCGTCTACGACTGGTGTGCACTCGTGACCGTCGACACTAAAACCCTAAGAACTCTCTCATTTCTCAATGGATTTTCATGTTCTTATGCTCTATGGATTCGTATTGAAGAGACGAACACATCCATATGGTTTACATGCCATGAAATTAACTGAAATGAAATGAAGAATTGCTGGAAGCTAGGGAGGAAGGAATGATCCATACCTTTGCTCTGAGAAGTGTAGCTTCAATCAGAGAGTTGCGTCACCTTCGATTGCACCCAAGGAAGATCCAGATGAAGTCTCTGGCTCTGGGGAATTGTTTAGGTATGAAAGTGTCCACAGCCGATTTCAAAGCTTGGAGGCTAGAGCAACTGGGTGGCCTGGAGAGGGAGCTTTCATTGGGGAAGTCCTTCTCTTGGTCACGTACGGGTGTGGTGAGTTTAATTTGGGTTTGGTGGAGGTTTCGGGAGATGTCCCGGTTGCAGGTCGAGAATTGAGCTCCAAAATTGAGCTCAATCAATGGGGTTTAGGGCGAGGAGAGCGGTGGGGATCGGTTGCTCTAGGTGAGGAGAAGGTCCCGGAGCAATTTTGGCGAGTTTTTTAGGTACGGTTCATCACCTTTTTGGCCGAGAGGTGGTATGGTTTAAATAGAGGTGGTTGGAGGGCTTCCCGGGGGGTTTAGTGGCTTGGATCAGCTGCTCCGGTGAGGAGAAGAACGGCCATGGTGGCCATTAGGCATGGGACAAGTCAGGAAGGCAAAATTCAAAAATTGGCTCACATGGGTGCTCTCGGCCTGGTGGTTTCCGGCGGCTGTGGTGGCTGGCCGGCCAGAATCAGTTCACCCTCAAGGTCAGGGAGGTCAGGGCTGGAGTTTAGTGCAGTCAATTGGCCATGGACATGTGGAAAGGAGTTGAATTGAAATGAAATGGGGGGAAGGCTATTTTGGGTTCAAATGAGTCAACCCATGGTTTTAGGCTAAGTTCACCACCCAAGGCCTAGTTTTGGGCTGAAAAGAATCACTTTGGTCAGCCAAGAGAAAATGGTGTGGTCTCCATCCATGGTGAGGTGGCTAGACTTGGTTTAGTGTGTAGCATGAATTGGGTTAAAAGTGCTTAAGGAATGCTTAAGAAAATAATCCCCTCCTTTGCCATTAATGGGTTGGTGAGGTGGGAAGGGGCTCCCAAGGCTTGCATATGGCTTATGCATGGCTCCATGGCTCCATGTAGCTTAGGGATGGCTTGGCTTGGTTTCATGAAAGTGGGTTTTAAGGATTTAGGATATTTAGGGGTAATTTGGCACATTGCTTGGTTTAGAAAATTTTAATGATGAATTTGAAACTTAGGGAATGATTTAAATCAAAGGGAATGTTGAAGGGAAATTTCATGTGGGCTTTAGGATATATTTTGGGCTTTTTGGAATTAATTTGGATGGGCCTTTAGAAAGGTTTAAGGAGGTGGGCTTTTAGGTTTGAAAACAAATTGGTAAATGGATATTTTGTAAAAGATTGGGCCAAACAAATGTTGGGTTTAGTTTAGGGATGTATCATGAGTGATCTCGAATAGGTTTGAAATGATTTGGAGATGAATTGGGTTTGATTTGTGATTTTTTGGTAAAGGGGCCAGAGTGGGTCAAATTGGACTAACTTGGGCTAAGGTTGGGATAAGGTTGGATTTGATGAAAAATTAATGTTTAGAAATGTTTATGGGGGTGCTACAAAGAGTTTTCAACTTTGGTTGGGCTTTGATTTTGGGATTTGGGCTCATTTGGGTTCATGGTGGGTTTAGGCCAAAATTGGGGATTCTTATTTTGGGTTAGGTTTGGGTGGAGTTTAGGTTCAAATTTCGGGCAAAACTTGTTAGTGTTTTGTTTGTGGGGATTTTAGGAAGGTTTAGGAAAAGACATGGGGTTAATTGGAGTTGAATTGGGTTGGTTTGGGCTAAGCTTAGGTTATGGGCCAAAATTGTGCTTTTGGCTTCAAATTGGAATTGGATCCAAATGTCAATCAAATTTGCTTGGGTTTGGTCTAAAATGATATTGGGGATATTTAATTGAAGTTTAGAATTGAATTGGACTAAAATTGAGGTCAATTGGGTTGATTTGGTTTGACATTGGGCTTACTTTGGTTAAAAATAGGTCAAATTGAGGGTTTTGGTAAACGTGGGTTAAATTTACAAAATTGGCCTATGGTGTAGTTAAACAAAATGAAATTAGGAATTTTTTAGATTTTTTGAAATTTTTTGGGAATTTTTGGAATTTTTGGTATATTTGACTAAGGATAATCAATTTGAGTGGTGGGAAATGTTTAGGACTGATTTTGAGGAATTTTGGGTAATTTAGGTGATTTTACAAATTTTGGGTAGTTTCAAGGACATTTGGTAGGTTTAGCGGGTGTAGGGCCACGGTGGTCAAAAATTGAAATTTAAAAAAAATGAAGATTGATCAAGTTTAAGTAGAATGGAATCACTTTGGTTGAGCCATGAAGCCATATCAAGCCCATAAGTGCTATGAGAGGACTCATTTGAGACATTCACTATGTTGTTCCTAACCCTCTTAGCCAAGGGCCTAGGGGTTGAGGACCATCCATATGGATTACCTACCTGAGTCAGGAAGTCAAGCTAGGTATGAATGGCTTTAGGATTTGGAATGTGTGTGAAAGTGTAATGTGTGTAGGTCAACCCTCACCAGACCAGGCCACCCAGGGTAGTCCTAAGGCCAAAGAGTCCTATAGGGAACTCATCCTTTAAATCTCCACATTTGATCTTAACCCTCCATGTGACTTAGGGGTTTACAATCAAACTTGTGGGGTTTGAAGGGAGTTCTTGAGGTGTTTAAATTTCTAAGTGGTGGGTTCCATTTCTAGTCCTCTAAGATAGTCAAAGGGAAAGCCTAAGGCTAGATCCTAAGTACTAAGGAGAGAGAAGAGAAAAGACCTCATCAAAAATGAGGTCAACAAATGGACCCCCAATAGGTGTGGTGTGATAACCAAGCACACCGCGCGTATTGGCGTTGACCGAAGAGATCAACTGAACCAAGACAGTTGTCTAAGTGACACACTTAGAACGGAGTAGAAACAAACTTCCGCTAGGGAGTATCGAGTATATCTCCAAGACTGGAGATCCCTGAACTCTCGCTGGGGAAAAGAGAAGGAGGTGAATTCCAGATCATAAGATCTGGGGAACATTGATTTAGATTTCATTTCATTTTCTATTCCGAGCTTTTTTAATGTGTGAGTTTACATTTCAATTTTTTCTGAGTTTCAATTTCGATTGAGGTTTAATTTAAAATCAATTTAAGGAAATCTAGATTTGAAATGAGAATTGGAACCTAGGTTCCATCCTCGGGATTGCGAAGAGAACTGGAATTTAGGTACCAGCCTCGGAGTGAGAATCGTAGTTTAAGTATCGATTGAAAAGGATGAGAATCAGAATTTAGGTACTGATCTCGAAAGTTTAAAGAGAACTGGAATCGGGTTCCAGCCTCGAAGGTCTAAAGAGAACTGGAATCTGGTTCCAGTCTCGAAGGTTTAATGAGAAATGGAAACTGGTTCCAATCTCGAACGTTTAATGAGAAATGGAAACTGGTTCCAATCTCGAAGATTTAATGAGAAATGGAAACTGGTTCCAATCTCGAAGGTTTAATGAGAAATGGAAACTGGTTCCAATCTCGAAAGTTTAATGAGAAATGGAAACTGGTTCCAATCTCGAAGATTTAATGAGAAATGGAAACTGGTTCCAATCACGAAGATTTAATGAGAAATAGAAACTGGTTCCAATCTCGAAGATTTAATGAGAATTGGAAACTGGTTACAATCTCGATGATTTAATGAGAAATGGAAACTGGTTCCAATCTCAAAGATTTAATGAGAAATGGAAACTGGTTCCAATCTCGAAGATTTAATGAGAAATGGAAGCTGGTTCTGTTGACCTCATTTTTGATGAGGTCTTCTCTTCTCTCTTTAGTACTTAGGATCTAGCCTTAGGCTTTTCCTTTGACTATCTTAGAGGACTATAAATGGGACCCACCACTTAGAAATTCCAAACACTTCTTGATTCCCTTCAAACCCCACATGTTTGATTGTAAACCCCCAGACCACTTGGAGGGTTAAGACCAATATGTGGAGGTTTAAAGGATGAGTTTCCTATAGGACTCTTTGGCCTTAGGAGTACCCTGGATGGTCTGGTCTGGTGAGGGTTGACCTGCACATATCACACTCTCACACACATCCTGAACCCTAAACCCACCAAAATACCCCAATACCCTCCAAATAACCTCCAAATACCCAAAATACCCTTTTAACCCAAAATTCCAAAAATTCCAAAAATTCCCGTAAAATCCCAGAAAATCCCAAATATTCTCAATTTCATTGTGTTCAACTACACCACAGCTCAATTTTGTCAATTTAAGCCGATTTCATAAAAAACCCCAATTTTGACCTAAGCCCGACCTAGGCTCCGATTTAACCCAAATTGACCCGACGCTAGCCATTTTCTTCTCAATTTAAATTTTAAACGCTTCGACACACTCCCCTAAATTGAACGCAACATTCGATCGCTACCAGTTCAACCTTGAATTTCAACCAAATCTGATTTAATCGCGAAATTTCCAAATTTGATCTTTTTTGACCTGTTTTGATAACGAGGTTGTCCAAACGGCCTCGGATGACGAAACGGACTGCGCCGTTGCGTCCGGAACGTCGAGATTACCTAGGAAGGACTCTAATTTTGATATCGTTCTGTGCGGGATTGATTTTTGTCCGAATCGGCGAAAATTTGAATAAAATGTTGTTTTAAATTAAAATAAAAAAAAAATGAAAAGCAAAAAAAAAAACCTAAATCCTTAATTCTAAACCCACGACTCTCCCTCACGCCTCTTGCCCCCGCCCCCATTCGCGATTCCTTCCTGTCGCGAGCCCCAGCCGAACCGAGCCCCTCCCCCCCATCTCCTCTTCTTTGTCGCGGAGCTTCGGCCGTGGTCCCCTCCTCGTACGCATGCTCTGCCTAAAGCTTCCCCTTCTGCCGCCACGCCTCCTGCGCCCTCTGTGGCTCGATTCCCTTTTCCCTCACGTGACTCTTGTCGCTTCTCTTGGCTCGCCTCATGGCCTGGGTAAGTCGACGATACACTCCTCCTCTCCTCTGGCTATATAAACCCCACTTGGGGAGCTCTTTAGGGTGGGCTGAAATTTTGGTGTGAGGGGAGGTTCTGCCAAATTTTTTGAGTGGTGCGTCACTTTGCGATTTTAAAATTCTGTGGCTTCATTTGGTGGTCAATCTCGTTTGTTGGCCGGCTTATTTTATGTGTGTGCTTGAAACACTTTGGAAATTTTGTGAGGAAGGCTTATTTTTCACTGTTGTTGTTGGGTTCAGGTAAGGCAGCAAGGAAGGTAACCTTCTCAATCTTCTCCCACCTCCTCCTTCATTCATTGCCAAGTTTCTCTAATTTCCTTAATCGAGCAAGTAGCAACGTTTGTTTGTTTAGAATCACTGCTGCTATACTATGTTTTTTTTGGAATTCTTAAAAAGAGCCATTTACTTTGTCTTATTGCTGCGTGGAGGGAGGTTAAGGCTCATATATCAACTTCCAGAGTTGAATAATTTGAAATTCCTGTTGAAGGTAAAACGTTGGGAATACCTCTTGAGAGCATGGATAAGCCCCACGAAATTGCAGCTTGCTAGTTACATGTGATTTATAGTTGCTGTGTGAAAATAATTTCTTGAATTGGAAGCACATGCACATTTCGTTTTTGGGGGATTATGAGGTTGAAGTGGATTTTGTTTGAGAAGTTTTGAAGCTTTCAAAATTTTATTTGGTAAATATGAAATCAACATGGCTTTGGCTTTATGCAATTTGAATGTTTTATAAATTGCACTTGTGCAGTTCTGAAATCGATGAGACTTTACTTATGGAAAACTTTGGAATTGTTAAGGCATCGTTTTGAGGATGTTTTGAAAATGAAAGGTTCATTTTGGGAAGTGTGAGATATGCAAGTTCTCTCGCACCTTAAGTTGTGGCTTGCTCGATCAAAAAAAAAAAAGAGAAACAAAACTGAAGGTTTTGCTATTTTGCTTGTGGGAGTCTGAAAGTTTGGGTCTCATAACCTTATTATTTTGGGGAGGAGAGGAATGCTATATTGAAACGGTTCTAAACACTATTTTGGGGCTTGGTGAACTTGCAGTTTTTTTGATTTGAAAGCTTTATATTTTGTTGATTTAATATCTCCATTTGAAGCATGATATTTCTTAGCTAAGGGTGTGCAAATTTGCGGATAGTAATGTTTCAAGTGCTATACATGTAAACATCTTACTGTTTTCATTATTCGTCCCACCATTTGAAAGATGGAATATTCATAAAATTGCTATATTTGTATACTTGCTCGCTTCCTTTATGCCACTGTTGTTGTAAATCGTTTGGAGAAATTTGTACAAATAACTCATAACTCTCTCATACACATACCACTTTAGCCTTCTATATTTACATTTCTAACACTCAAAATTGTGCCTTCTACATTCATGCCATTCAATTGTTGTACGCTTACATATTTAACATCCACATTAATTCTGATATGGAGGTAAGTTGAATTGCTTGCATACATATCCCTCCAATTTTCATATATGCACATAAATGCCACCCAAATCATTTGTATTACGAGCTAGTAAATTCCTTTGGACTAATGCCCTGTGGCACCACTTCAATTTATTGTTAATTCGTTTGGAATTATTTACATACATACCACCTAATTTTTATGGGAAAGTTCACATGCTAGCTTCGTTCGCCGTATTGCTTGATTTCGTGAATCTTTTGCATGTTTGCTTGAGCCATGTTTGTGGTATTTAAGGCTCGGTCTTGTGAATTATATGGCAACGATTTTGCTAAAACATGAGAAAATTTGGCTCAGCTTTTTGCTCGATTTTGAGGATGTTTTGGTTCCTATTTAGGCTCGGTTTTCATGCTTCTAACATGCTTTATACCTGCTTGGGAGGAATGGAAATAGTGGTTGTTACATATACATATGCTTGCGGCATTCCTTTCTATATAAATTGCAGGTGTGGAAAATTCATTCTCATGCCGTTATGCTGCCCGATTTTTCTTGGATGGTTTCATTCTTTTTCTACTTCATTTATACTTCGCTCCATTTTACTTTCTTTACCCGCAGCTTTGTTTTATGTTTCCCTTTTCTTTGCCATTACTTGAATGTTTGGGAAGGGTTACACACCACCTTAGGGGTCTAGGTCACTTCACGAGTGTGGCGACACTTTTAGGTCTTTTCTTTAGGACAAGTGAGGATTGTCGGGAGTCCGGGGTGATTGACTTGAGTTGATTGATTTTGAGAACCAATTCACCTCGTTTTACGATTTTGTGTTAGGTGAATTGTTTTCTCCTCTCTCCTTTCATTGATCCCTCGTCCCTTGATTTTCTCCTTGCTTCTTGGTTCAATGTCCGCACCTACAGGGGACGTGTAGGTGTGCACATATAGCCCCTTTAGGCTATATGTGGAGCCATCAAGCAAGGCTGTAAGTGCGGTGGGGACATTGATGAGACTGCAAAAAGAAAAATTACGAGAATCATAGAATGGGGCCGCCTGACTCAGAGACTCTGTAGAGAGTAGAGCAGGAATCACGGAACCGTTCGACCGTCCTTGGGGTTTCTACTACCGACAGTCTAATGTTCGTAGACCTAGTCCTATTAGGATAGTCAACCCGTGGACTGAAATATTTTAAAACAAAAAATACATATGTTTGAAAAATACAAAATTACCTCCACTACTACACAGCCTACTTACCTACAGTCGTGCTTGCATGAAAACCAAAAATGAAATGTGTGAAAATTTATAAAGGTCCACGGTTGCTATTCGAGTCGGATTAGGACTGCCTTCTGCAGAAAGTTGGTCTAGTAGTCAGCACTCAAGTTCGGACATTAGCACGGCTACGAGTCCGAAACACCACCGTGCTTACGGGTCTTTCTTTCCGAGAGGCCCATGGCTTTCTTACGGTTTGTCGTGAGTTTAGCGGGCCATCTGTGAGTTTCTTCCGGTGTTCTTTGCGGTTTTCTACGACTTTGTTTTGTTTTCGTTCGTGACCTTTTTCGGAGTTCTCTACGGACGTTCTTTTTCTTTCCTTCTCGATTTTCTGGTTTTCTCTCGTGATTTTGTTCGCTCCCCAGTCGTCCTTATTTTGTTTTACTGTTGGGTTTTCGTACTTCGCTACTTTCGTACGTACCGTAGTATTCATGTTGAGCCATGTGTTTGCCCACTACTTGTACTCTTATTTTTTTTCCTGCGCTAATGACTCTTCTGCAGGAAATATAAGAAAAATATGAAAATAATAAACGAGTAACGAGTGCACCGCGGATAGAGCGAGCATACGGTATTCTCGTGACACGCTTTTACTTTCTTTATCGTTATACTCGCTTTACTTTTCGAGTACATACTCCCGCTAGTCTAGCTTCGTTTACTTTCGGTTTATACACGTTACGCATGCCTTACTTTTCAGCATATACTCTTGCTAGTCTAGCTTCGCTTATTTTCGGTATACATACTTGCTTAGCATGTTTTGCTTGTTGTAGCATGTTATTCCTCTTTAGCTCGGCATAACCTTGCTTGTGATACTTGCTTCCCGTTGTTTGCTATAGCATATTCACCGCTTACTTGTTTTCCCGCTTTCTTTTGCTACACTCATCATTGTTGCACACACTCACTCGTTGCAATAAAATGATAATAAAAATGAAATAAAACGATTTGCATGTTCACTTTAACTTAAGATTTAAGTTTAAACTGCAACTTTGCTACGACGTGGAGCACGGAGCACGACTTCGAGGGCAGCACGGCCATTGTCAACAGCAAAACCTAAGTCTACTTCAGCAAAACTTTCTTAGAATTAAATAACCAAGCCGTAGGACTTCGAGGTAGTTTGCCTAGTGCAACATAAATCCTCAACTCTTCGTTAGGCATTTGCATGATCATATCATGTAAATTAAGCCCTAACCGGTCTTAGGATTTCTGAGGTAGTCGTCCGATACGACATAAACCCTCACATCTTCGAGGCTATTTGTATGATTTTATCATACAAATATAAGTCCTAACTAATTAAAATCGGCAAGATCAAAATATTAAATAAACATTAGGACCTTCCTAAATTCAAACCAAACAAATAGGATAGTCGGGAAATTACCGAAGTTCGCTTCGAATCTGTGATTTCTCCTACCTTTCATCCTTTGAATTCCCAAAACAAAATGTTCCAAATTTGATCCATTCCCTATTGAAATTCTAAAATTCAATCCCTTGAAAACTTAAACTTTGAAATTCTTGAGAGCAAAACCACTGATCATTATCGAGAGTTTTCTTAAATGATTCCCATCATTTAAGATGTAATTAACTATAGGGGCTTGCCCTTATAGGGAACTTTAAGAACCTGAGGTAATATAAACCACCGCTTAATTCATTTATATTAAGCGAGGGAACTTGTCGGCTTATAAAATTGGTTCGCGAGACCAAACGGATGTCACAAATCTCCTAGTTTATTTAATCGAGCCCCATCATCAAGCGTGTGTCTATTCTTCGGGATAGATACACGGTTTGTGGTGCGGTGCTCGTTTATATAAACTATTCGGGATGTGAGATCGGTTTGATTTCATATCTTAAAATCTTTAAATTTAAAAAATTATTTTTCAAAATCAAATACTACTTTTCAAATTATTTATCTAAATTAAATTAAAAATTCGCCGACAATTTCTGTTAGGCGACCCCCTTTTCAAAATAAAACACCTAATCTAAAAATAAGCCGCACAGGTTCCAATCTCGAAGATTTAATGAGAACTAGAAGTTAGACTCTAGTCTCGAAGAGAACTTGATGTTCGGCTCCAGCCTCGAAAGTTTATCTGTATGAAGAGGGACCCAGTCCCATGCCATCAGAACCAAATCGAACAAAGTTCGTGGCTCCGTGTCAATAGAACTAGTCGATCCTCTAACACGCAGAGAAAAGATTTAAAAAGAGCTCGGTAAGTGTACCAAGTGGAAAAGACTCGACACAGTGACAAGTTGAGGAAAAGATTTGAATTTCGAAGAGTTTCGACCAGATTTCGTTTTGAAGAATAATTGAAGGATTCGGATCGCGAGATTCGATTGAGATTTAAATTCATTTCGTTCATTTTGGTGATTCAATTTCAAAAATATTTAGAGTTCGTATCAGTTTAGAATTCATTTTGACATTTAGATTCTTAAAAGAGTTCTCGTTTATTTTCATTTTCCCTTTGTTCTTTGCTTGAAGTTCTTTTAATTTAATGGCGTTTCCCAGTCAATTCGCACAAAAAGAGGTGAAGGCAAAACATGACATGGTCACTTTCATTCCAATCTTGTTAAAAATACATCATACATCGTGATCCAAAACATGATGATATTTTCTTTAAGAATTTAATATCTCATACAATCCATATAAATACAAGACAGATTGTGTAAGATTCTTCAAGTTTCTTCTAAAAACAGCCGTTAAAATCCATGTATGAATAGTGAGATACATGGACAATAACACCACCTTCCAAGTCATCCTTGGCAGGAATGCCGTATGGATGTGCATTGGAGGTGTGCTATCTCCCATGTAACTCACAACTCGTAAGGCCGGAGACTCTCTAACTGCGGATGCGGTCGGAAGTGTAAAGGCATTTTTACTGTCGTCCATCCTCCCGAAATTAACGGAGATCCGCTCACGAGCACTCCTGGAATGCAATGCTTTGCGATGTCCGCTCCATTCCCTTTTAACACCATGACGGAACCTACCGGTAGTGGTATCTCTGCGGCCCTCGGAATTCACACGGGCTCGCAATCCGGAGGTCGAATCCGAACATGATATTGCATTCGGTTGACAAAAGACACCGTGCGAAAAGGTATAACGAAATTGTGATGGTCTATATGTGGAGGTATGCAGTTGCCCTCCTTATAGATGTTAATTATGCAGCTATTGGGCATGCAATCTGCGGGTAATACCCTCTATGTTATCATCCTCTTTACCATCTTTTAATAACATTCGGCATCGGAGCCACCTCACTGCGAACGAGTATCCCTGGTGGATTTCCTTTTCTGTCTACCGTGAAGTTGTAGCAACATCCGCACTGCATCGTAACTCTTCCTTTCCCTGGCATCCACCTTCAGGGTTCTGAATAAGTTTTTTCCCTCAGACGACCAGCTCGGCCCATTTTCTGGAGTTCAAGTATGCAGTCTACAATTTATTATTGTTTGTAATCTGAGAATACATCTGTATGCAGCTCGAGGCCTTCTAAGATATTTATCCTCTTGCCTCCAATCCTCTCAAAGTATTCAAAAGTTTTCTTTTCGACATTCTGCATTCTTTCTAACTCTGCAACTGGTGAGGTCTAGTAACGTACTGGGGAATGTATGGCTCCACCCCGGCACGCTCTCCTACATGTCTTGGCTCCTTGGGGGTAGTCTCTGTCGGGACATCCTTCGGGGTTGCTTTTGCAATAAGACTCTTTAAAATTGGTGCATTTATCTGGCGTCGAGGCGCTGATTCTATTTCTACTCTTCTTGGAATTTCCTTTATCTGTTCTGCTTTCCTTGGAGTTGATCTCCTCCTTTCTGGTTCCTGACGAATCAATTTCTTCGGAGTATTTGTATTGCCAGTAGCAACAGTCTCTTCATGTTGATCTGCAGCTAACTTGGTTAACATCTTGCGAATGCGGCGATTCTTGTTCCTTCGCTGAGTGGCTGTGAGAGTAGCTCTCCTTACCCCTTGGATTTCTGTGGGCATGGCACTGACAAGCCTGCCCTCTGCTGTAGCAACAACGGACTTAACTTTCTTTTCTTCTCCCGTTGCTTGAGCGGTGTTTACTTTTCTCTTCTTGCTGGTAGATGGTTGATTTGAGCCACCCAATTTCATCACTGTATGGCTGCGGAGCTCTTCCCGATCTATCGGGGTCCAAACATTTTCTTCATACTGTAGCCGGTACGGTGTGAAGTCGGACTCAATCTCGATCACGGCTCCATCCCTCACCCTCTTTTCATCAAGTGCTAGACTCACGCCATTCTAAAAATTCAGAACCAACCGCCCATTTAACATTTCTTTGCGAAAAACAAGGAAAGGATGAGGGGCTATACTAAGAACAAGAACAGTAGAAAAATATGTTTATTAATGAAGAGCTTTTATTCGTTTATTTTAAATTTACATAGGAGTAGGAAAAGATCCAGAGTGAGACTCGATTTGAAAGGAAGGATAAAAACTTTATTATCATGATTTCACATGTTTTCTTTTAACATTTTTTTAATGATTTTCTTTATCAACCATTTTTTTATATTTTTGGGTTCGGACCCAATCATAAGTAATTACTGTGCCCGTGCTTCTAGGAATGAGGATTCATCCTTCGAAACATCAGGTTGCGTAATACTTCTTTAGATATCGTTCATTAATTGGAAGCATAGGTCGTGCTCCATGGAAATTTACAAGCTGATAGGAACCTCCTGAGTAGACTGTCTTGACCACGAATGGCCCTTCCCATATTGGTTCAAATTTACCACCCATCTTGCGATGTGCAAGAATAGGTCTTCTGAGAACTTGAACCAAGTCACCGATTTTGAATGTCCTTGGATGGACCAATTTATCATGGGCCTGGATCATCTTGGCTTGATACAGTTCCAAATTCTGCTGTGCTGAAAGTCTTTTCCCTTCCAGGCTTTCCAATTCTTCAAGTCGTAGTCTGGCATTTTCTTCCGTAGTGATCTTGTTTGCAACTGCGATTCCGTAAGTTGAACCTCTAAGGGTAGAACGGCCTAGGACTCGTACACTAAGGTGTAAGGCGTAGACTGGGTGGGCGTTCTGAAAGTCGTCCTGTAGGTCCATAAGGCTTCTAACAACTTCTCGTGCCAATTTATCTTGTTGTCATCCAAAGTTTTCTTTAGAATTTGAACGAGAGTTTTATTAAAAGCCTCGGCCAAACCATTCGCTCTTGGGTAGTAGATTGTCGAATAATGCCAGTCGATCCCGTGTCTTCTGACAAAATTGTTGATCTTCGTACTCTTGAACGCGGACCCATTATCTGAAATGATTCTGCGCGGTACTCCGAAACGGTAGACGACTTGATTCTTGAAGAATTGTAGCACGTGATGTGCTTTCACTTCTCTGAGCGGTACTGCTTCTGCCCACTTAGAAAAGTAATGCGTAGGCTGCAAGAATGAAGCGATGTCCTCTTGAAGAATGCGGTTCTATCGGACCCACAATATCTGTGCCCCAACACTCAAATGTCCATGATGCGATTGTCGGATGTAGCACATTTGGAGGTTGATGTAGAGCCACTCCGTGCACTTGGCACTAGTGACAACTTTTGGCAATCTTGATGCAATCGGTCGTCATCGAGGGCCAGTAGTACCCTAGTCTTTTAATCTTCATTTTCATTTTCGGACCTCACTGATGAGCGCCACAGAGTCCAGAGTGTACTTCTTTAACAACTTCACGAGCCTCGGACCCGCTCAGGCATCTTAGCCACATCTGATCAAAAGACCTTCTGTATAACATGTTGTTTATTAATACGTAAGACAAAGTTCTTTTCTTGATTTGATGGGCTATCGACTTATCGTCTGGTAGATTTCGTGTTTGCAAGTAGTCTATTAGTGGTTTTCGCCAATCTTCTGTATTTTCTGTCACCGCTGCAACTGATTCTTTTTCTTTTTCTGACTTGTGTATCATGTCCATGTCGAGCTGTGATAGGACCTGTCGTCCCTGAACTGACACTTCAACTGATTCGTCATGTAAGCAAGCAAATTCTTTTGCAAGGCGAGCTAATGCATCTGCGAGAGCATTTTCTCTTCTAGGAATCTAGTAGATCGTTACATTCGGAATCTGCTCCAGCAATTTCATTGCATGTTGAGAATCGTTGAGTCTTGGCTTTCGAGTTCGTATCTTGTCCGGCGACTTGTTGAATGATCAACTGAGAATTTCTGTAGATATTGATGTCTGTTATCCCCATCTGAATGGTTAATTCCTGTCCGATTATGAGGGCTTCGTATTCTGCCTCGTTCTTTGTACACGGTTCTGTTAAGTGGTAGGAGTACCTTAGCATTTCTCGCTCCGGTGTTATAAAGATTAGTCTGATTCTTGCCTTACCGGGCACTATCATTTGAAATTCTTTGTCTTTCTACGCTGAGGATGCTCCGTCGAAGTACAGTTCCCAACGCTAATCATTGGGGTCTTCTAGGCTCATTATCTGCTCGTCTGGCAAGTCGTCGTTAAGAGGCGATTCTGCCAGTAAAGGGTGTGCTGCGAGGAAGTCTGCTAGGACTTGTCCCTTTACTGCACGAAGTGGAAAGAAAGTTATATCAAATTGCAATAGTATCATCGACCACCTGGCAAGTCTGTCGGAAAGTGTCGGACAGGTCATCAAATATTGCAATGGATTAAACTTCGAAATAAGGTTGACCTTATGAGAAAGCATGTAGTGCCTGAGCTTCTGTGCGGTGAAGATCAGGGCCAAACAGTGCTTCTCAATAGGAGAATACTTCACTTCCGTCGGAATTAGACAACGGCTTAGGTAATTGAGTGCGTTTTCTTTTCCCCCGTCATTGACCTGGCTAGCAGGGCTCCGAGAGAGTCGTCTAAAGCCGCAGTATAAAGTATCAACGGTCTACCCGAGAGCGAGGTTTGCTAAAACAGGAGGTGTCATTAAATACTGTTTAATGTCATCGAAGGAATGTTAACATTTGGAGTCCCAAGTAAACTTGGCATCCTTCTTAACCAAAGCAGTAAAAGGCCGACACCTTCCTGACAAATTCGAGATAAAGCGTCGAAGATATGCCAACTTTCCTTGAAAAGATCGTAGTTGTTTCAAGGTTTTGGGAGGCGGTATTTCTAAGAAAGCTTTAATCTTCTCCGGATCAGTTTCAATTCCATGATGTCGAACAAAAAATCCTAAGAACTTCCCAGAGGTGACGCCGAAGGCGCACTTCAGGGGATTCATCTTAGAATTAAATTGTCTTAATCGCTCGAAAACAATTCTCAAATCATACAAATGATCTTGTTTTATTTTACTTTTGATGACTACATCATCCACGTAGCACTCGACTTGGTTGTGAATGAGATCATCGAAAATTCTTGTCATTGCTCTTTGATAAGTTGCTCCTGCGTTCTTTAATCCAAACGGCATCACTGTGTAACAGTATACCCCGATCGACGTTCTTAAGGCTGTAAGCTTTTCACCTTCTGGTGCCATCTTTATCTGGTTGTATCCTAAAGATCCATCCATGAAAGAAAAGATTTCATGTGTTGAAGCGATGTCGAACATTAATTCTGGAATGGGTAGTGGGAATTCATCCTTTGGGCATGCTTTGTTCAAATCTCTAAAGTCCACGCAGATTCTGATCTAACCATTCTTCTTTCTGACTGGTACCACATTAGCTAACCAAGCTGGATATTGTTCCTCACGGACAAATTTAGCGTCTTTTAGCTTCCTAACTTCAGCTATAACTTGTTGTTCAATCTCTAGATGCATTCTTCTCGGAGCTTGTCTAACTGGAGCGACAGTGGGATCCACTCCTAGTTTGTGAACTGCGACTTCTGGAGCTAATCCTGACATTTCATCATAACTCCGAGCAAAACAGTCCTTGAATTCCATTAGTAACCTGATTACCTCTTCGGAGTCTTCTTTATTGAGTAAGGAGCTAACAAAGGTCGGCCTAGGCTCTTCGCTAGTACCTAAGTTAACTTCCATTAACTCGTCTATTGTAGATTTAAATTCTTCTTCAAATTCTGGCAGAGCATCTCCTATTGGTAGATCTTCGAGATCTTCTGAAGCTTCCAAGCAGTCTTCATTAGGCTCGCAAGTGACAACCAAGCAAAATCCCGTATCGTCAACTGATCCTACCGTGCCGAATCCGAGACCATGTTTTGAATTGGGAGGCCGACTAGCGTTGTTCCATAATTTTTCAAAGTGTTGTGATCGACTTTTTGTCCATTGTTTAGGTAAGACACCACGTTGAATTAAATTTTGAACACAGGGAGAGTACCATTCAAAGGTAATTCCATTAATTCAGAGAAAGTAACATCTTCAAATTGTACATCTTTTTCAGTATTGGAAGAAGAAGCACCACGGTAAAACTTGATCGGCTTAGCACCACCACCATACACTTCCTTGACCACCATACCCTCGATCTTATTAGAATGGATCGGGGTCAGGGTCATAGTATGTACATAATGGTTAATCTTCTCGTACATTGATTTGTATTCTTCATTCTTTTCATCTTCGAGAGAGATCTTGAGCTGGGGTTTCTTTTGATTTCTTATTCTTGCTTCTTTCTTGATTCCTTCTTCTTCGGAACTGGTCTCCCAATCAACATCGATGAATGGTTTCTTCTGTCCAACTGTTCTAACGTCTCTTCCACGACCTCGTCCCCGGCCTCGACCTCGGGTGTGAGTTCTGGAGAAACCTTCACCATCTCGTCGTAAGGGAGTGGTGAGTAACTGTTGGACTAGAATTTCAAGCTCTTTATCGTCTTGCACTTCTTTTGCTTCATTTGGTACGGCGTTTCTAGAAAAGATTGTTTTCTTCGGAGGCGCGTAATAGGCTGCATCTTCATGAATTCCGATTTCATGCACGGAGAATGGTTGCAAGTCACCTTTGATACACTATTCTCCTCCTTCGTAATACTTTATACACTCGTGCAGAGACGACGATACCATCTGGTTTTCATGAATCCATGGCCGACGCAGTAGAGCGTTGAATGATGTCTCAGAATCAATTATATGGAATTTTGCGGTTGTCTTTGCTAAGTCACCGGTCTTCATTAACAGTGTTATCGATCCAAGAGCTCTTTCTCCTTTCTGATTGAACCCTCTTAATAACATCTTGTCCGCTTCGAGGTCGCGAGCATCAATTCCCAAATATGCTAACGTTCGAAGGCTCATTATGTTGATTGATGCTCCTGGATCGACCAACACTCTAGAGAGCATAAACTTTCAGATAGTAGTTGAAATGTACAATGGTCGGTTGTGATCAGCTGTTCCGAGTAGTAAATCATTGTCCATGAAGGTAACACCTCGCCGTTCTTTTAACGAGCAAACCTCTTCGAAGGAATTACCGCCCATTTGAGCTAAACAAATCTCTGGATCAAGTAGAGCCTTGATCAGAGCTTCCCTCATCTCCTTTGACAGGATCAGAGCGTCGTATATGCTTAGTTTGGCTGGTAGCTTCCTAAGATGGGCTAGCACATTATAGTCCACTTTATTACCATGTTCTTCATTTTCTTCCTGAATGGGTAGTTCCTCTGCTGGGGTTGGCTCTTCTTGAGCAACCACCTGCTTTCCTTTATCCTTTGGACCCATTCTTGGGGGTAGAATTTTTCCACTTCTTAGATTGACTTCAGTTATTTCTTCTGAATTTGGTGTTGAATCTGCCGGTCTCTCCTCTTGAATTGGAATGACTGGCTCTTATGCAGTTGCTTCAGAATCTGATGACTCTAATTCTATTGCAATCGGAGCTCATCGAAATTCACAAATAGACTCACCGCTTGTTGAGATTTCGTATCCATCCTTGTGAACGTCTTTTCCTTCGTCGTGGTCATTGAGGTTTAGTATGATTTGAGAATCATTATTTATATCGGAATCGAGATTCGGATTAGTTTGGTTTTCATTAGTTACGTAATCGTTAGAAACAGTCAAAACGTAGCCAACGCCAAAACTCTTATCATTATAAGATCCTGCCGGGGCGAGCAAATAATCATACAGAGTCAGAGGTTCGAGGGATTTCTCCCCTGAATCGGAAACAACCATCCTAGGATAGGCAGCCCCTAGTCTACCCTTCGGAGCCTCAGTTTTCTTCTCTTCCACGATTGTCTCCTCTTTCTAGGGCTGTTCTTCGATTGCAAGTGATAGTGCCGGCTCGGCAGGTTTCGAACTCTGGAATCGGGTTCCAGCCTCGAAGGTATAAAGAGAACTGGAATCTGGTTCCAGTCTCGAAGGTTTAATGAGAAATGGAAACTGGTTTCAATCTCGAAGATTTAATGAGAAATGGAAACTGGTTCCAATCTCGAAAATTTAATGAGAATTGGAAACTGGTTCCAATCTCGAAGATTAATGAGAAATGGAAACTGGTTCCAATCTCGAAGATTTAATGAGAAATGGAAGCTGGTTCCAATCTTGAATATTTAATGATAAATGGAAGTTGGTTCCAATCTTGAAGATTTAATGAGAAATGGAAACTGGTTCCAATCTCGAAGATTTAATGAGAAATGGAAACTGGTTCCAATCTCGAAGATTTAATGAGAAATGGAAGCTGGTTCCAATCTCGAAGATTTAATGAGAACTAGAAGTTAGTCTCTAGTCTCGAAGAGAACTTGATGTTCGGCTCCAGCCTCGAAAGTTTATCTGTATGAAGAGGGACCCAGTCCCATGCCATCAGAACCAAATCGAACAAAGTTCGTGGCTCCGTGTCAATATAACTAGTAGATCCTCTAACACGCGAGAGAAAAGATTTAAAAAGAAGCGGTAAGTGTACCAAGTGGAAAAGACTCGACACAGTGACAAGTTGAGGAAAAGATTTGAATTTCAGAAGAGTTTCAAACAGATTTCGTTTTGAAGAATAATTGAAGGATTCAGATCGCAGGATTCAGATTGAGATTTAAATTCATTTCGTTCGTTTTGGTGATTCAATTTCAAAAATATTTAGAGTTCGTATTAGTTTAGAATTCATTTTGACATTTTGATTCTTAAAAGAGTTCTCATTTATTTTCATTTTCCCTTTGTTCTTTGCTCGAACTTCTTTTAATTTAATGGTGTTTCCCAGTCAATTAGCACAAAAAGAGGTGAAGGCAAAACATGACATGGTCACTTTCATTCCAATCTTGTTAAAAATACATCATACATATTGATCCAAAACCTGATGATATTTTCTTTGAGAATTGAATATCTTATACAATCCATATAAATCCAAGACAGATTGTGTAAGATTCTTCAAGTTTCTTCTAAAAGCAGTCGTTAAAATCCATGTCTGAATAGTGAGATACATGGACAATAACATCACCTTCCAAGTCATCCTTGGCAGGAATGCCGTATGGATGTGCATTGGAGGTGTGCTATCTCCCATGTAACTCACAGCTCGTAAGGCCGAAAACTCTCTAACTGCGGATGCGGTCGGAAGTGGAAAGGCATTTTTCTGTCGTCCATCCTCTTGAAAGTAACAGATATCCGCTCAACAGACACTCCTGGAATGCAATGCTTTGCGATGTCCGCTCCATTCCCTTTTAACACCATGACGGAACCTATCGGTAGTGGTATCTCTACTGGCCCTCGGAATTCACCTGGGCCTGCAATCCAGAGGTCAGATCCGAACATGATACTACACTGGTTGACAAAAGACACTGTGCAGAAAGGTATAACGAAATCGTGATGGTCTATATGTGGAGGTATGCCATTGCCCTCCTTATAGATGCAGCTGTTGGGCATGCAATCTGCGGGCAATACCCTCCATGTTATCATCCTCTTTACCATTCTTTTAATAACATTCGGCATCGGATCCACCTCACTGCGACGGAGTATCCCTGGTGGATTTCCTTTTCTGTCTACCGTGAAGTTGTAGCAACATCCGCACTGCATCATAACTCTTCCTTTCCCTGGCATCCACCTTAGGGGTTCTGAATAAGTTTTTTTCCCTCAGACGACTAGCTCGACCCATTTTCTGGAGTTCAAGTATGCAGTCTAGAATTTATTATTGTTCGTAATCTGAGAATACATCTGTATGCAGCTCGAGGTCTTCTAAGATATTGATCCTCTTGCCTCCAATCCTCTCAAAGTATTCAAAAGTTTTATTTTCGACATTCTGCATTCTTTCTAACTCTGCAACTGGTGAGGTCTAGTAACGTACTGGGGAATGTATCGCTCCACCTGGTGGCGGTTGGAAAATTTAAAATGTTTTGTCGGTGAGGGTGTCATGTCATCGCCATCCATATCTATATCATGTCAATGTCAAGGAGTCGCCATCTAATATTAGCCTAGTTTTATTCATATAAATCCTATGAAGGATTTAGAGAATTTTTAGAACTAATAGTAGAAAAGGATGTTTATGATAATTCTTATATGAGGATATTCTAGAATAACATATTCTAGAATTTTCATATTAAGAAAATCATGGTAAACCGAGAGATTTCTATTTCGGGTTCTTTTAAATCTCCTATAGAGGTAAGCTCTGTATAGTTAATTACATCTTAAACAATTTTCGATTGTTTAAGAAAACTTCCGATTAATGTTAATCATTTGTTTTCTAAGAATTTATTTTAAGGAGAGATGTACCCACTATCACTCCCGAATGTCGTTATATCATGTTATTGAATACTTTAGGTATTATGTCTAACCTAAAGGTTCTGATTTTGTTGTCAATGTTGTTGATTTGTTGAAAAATTTCAGGTTATATGTCTAACCTAAAAGTTTTCATTTTTTTTTTTTGTCAATGTCATTGTTTTGTTGAAATGTTTCAGGTTATGTGTCTAACCTAAAAGTTTTGATTTTGTTTCTGTTGTCAATGTCGTTGTTTTGTTGAAAAGTTTCAGGTTATGTGTCTAACCTAAAAGTCTTGGTTTTGTTTTGTTGTCAAAAGTTTCAGGTTATATGTCTAACCTAAAAGTTTCGATTTTGTTTTTGTTCGCCTAGAATGTCGTCCTGCAAAACAGAGTTAATACATCCTATAACATGTAAAGAAAATCTAAGCGAAATTTCTTGTTTTCACCTCAGTAAAGAAAACATTCGTCGGAATCATCACAGAATATTTGGATATGTCTTGGATGTCAGTTTATGTCGAATTATTTTGAAATGTCAATTTTTTTTTGTTGATTATGTCAATTTTGGTTTAAAATGTTGAATTTATATCTTGATCTTAAATTATGAATTAACTTGAGTTCATGTTTGTCTGAACTCTAAGTTAAAAAAAAAAATTGAAATTAGATCCAATATTGATTGAATTAACTTGGGTTCATGTCTGTTTGAACCTAAGTTAGATTCAATGTTGATTGAATCTATTTAACGTGAGTTCATGTCTGTCTGAACTCTAAGTTAAAAGGTTTAAAATTAGATTCAATATTGATTGAATTAACTTAGGTTCATGTCTGGTTGAACCTAAGTTAGATTCAATGTTGATTGAATCTATTTAACTTGAGTTCATGTATATCTGAACTTAAGTTAAAAGGTTTGAAATTAGATTCAGTATTGATTGAATTAACTTAGGTTCATGTCTGGTTGAACCTAAGTTAGATTCAATGTTGATTGAATCTATTTAACTTGAGTTCATGTATATCTGAACTTAAGTTAAAAGGTTTGGTTCAGAATAGATTTAATTAAGTTTTAAGTCTTGTTTAAATAGGACTTAAAGGTTAATCAAGTCTAATAAATTAGACTCAATTAGATTTGCGGACCATCTAAGTCCCTTTTAGATAAGACTTAAGTTTTAATTAAGTCTATTTAAAGTTAGACCTAGACTTAAGATTGAACTTAAGCCAGGTCTTAGTTTAGATTCAAGTTAGGTTGAACCTAAGGTTTAGGTTAGACTTCGGTTTATGTCATGTTAAACCTAAGTATGGTTTGACTTAAGTCTAATATGGGTTAGACTTAAGTTGAGTTTAGATTAAGTTAGGTTCAAGTCAGGTTGAACCTAGACTTAAGGTTGATTTAAGTTTAATATGGGTTGAACCTAAGTTAAGGTTTGACTTGGATTAAATTATGTTCTAGTTGGATTGAACTCAAGTTTAGTTCAATTTAGGTTAGGTTCAATATGGGTTGAACCTAAGGTTTCAAGTTAAGTTAGGTTCGATGTGGGTTGAACCTAAGGTTTAGGTTAACTTGAGTTCAAGTTAGATTGGACTCAAGTCAAGCTAGGTTTAAGTTAGATTCAATGTGGGTTGAACCAAAGGTTTAGGTTAACTTGAGTTCAAGTTAGATTAGACTCAAGTTAGGTTAGGTTTAAGTTAGGTTCAATGTGGGTTGAACCTAAGGTTTAAGTTAACTTGAGTTCAAGTTAGATTGGACTCAAGTTAAGTTAGGTTTAGGTTAGGTTCAATGTGGGTTGAACCTAAGGTTTAGGTTAACTTGAGTTCAAGTTAGATTGGACTCAAGTTAAGTTAGGTTTAAGTTAGGTTCAATGTGGGTTGAACCTAAGGTTTTGGTTAACTTGAGTTCAAGTTAGATTGGACTCAAGTTAAGTTAGGTTTAAGTTAGGTTCAATGTGGGTTGAACCTAAGGTTTAGGTTAACTTGAGTTCAAGTTAGATTGGACTCAAGTTAAGTTAGGTTTAAGTTAGGTTCAATGTGGGTTGAACCTAAGGTTTAGGTTAACTTGAGTTCAAGTTAGATTGGACCGAAGTTAAGTTAGGTTTAGGTTTAATGTGGGTTGAACCTAAGCTTTAGGTTAACTTGAGTTTAAATTAGGTTGGTCTCAAGTTAGGTTAGGTTGGACCTGGAATAAAAGATTGGATTTGGGTCTGATTAAACCTTAGTTGATTAAGTTTTAATAATTAATTAAGTCTAATGTAGTAGACTTAATTAGGATTTGTGTTTGATTAAACCTAATGGTTTAATTAGGTCTAATGGTTTAGACCTAATTAGGGTTTAAGTTTGATTAAACCTTAGTTAGTTAAGGTCCAATGGTTTAATTAGGTTTAATGATTTAAACCTAATTAGGGTTTAAGTTTGATTAAACCTTAGTTAGTTAAGGTCTAATGGTTTAATTAGGTCTAATGATTTAGACCTAATTAGGGTTTAAGTTTGATTAAACCTTAGTTAGTTAAGGTCCAATGGTTTAATTAGGTCCAATGGTTTAGACTAATTAGGGTTTAAGTTTGATTAAACCTTAGTTAGTTAAGGTCTAATGGTTAGACCTAATTAGGGTTTAAGTTTGATTAAACCTTAGTTAGTTAAGGTCTAATGGTTTAATTAGGTCTAATGGTTTAGATCTAATTAGGGTTTAAGTTTGATTAAACCTTAGTTAGTTAAGGTCTAATAGTTTAATTAGGTCTAATGATTTAGACCTAATTAAGGTTTAAGTTTGATCAAAACCTTAGTTAGTTAAGGTCTAATGGTTTAATTAGGTCTAATGGTTTAGACCTAATTAGGGTTTAAGTTTGATTAAACCTTAGTTAGTTAAGGTCTAATGGTTTAATTAGGTCTAATGATTTAGACCTAATTAGGGTTTAAGTTTAATTAGTGTGTAAGGAGATTAATTAAGTTTTAATATGTCTTTAATTAAGATTTAATTTTTATATTAAACCTAATTTAATTAAGGTTTAATGAATTAATTAAGTTTATTATGTCTTTAAACTTAATTAAAAGGTTTAATTTTGATTAATTAAGTTTAATATGTCTTTAAACTTAATTAAGATTTAATTTTTATATTAAACCTAATTTAAGTAAGGTTTAATGAGTTAATTAAGTTTATTATGTCTTTAAACTTTAATTAAAAAGTTTAATTTTGATTAATTAAGTTTAATATGTCTTTAAACTTAATTAAGATTTAATTTTTATATTAAACCTAATTTAAGTATGTTTTAATGAGTTAATTAAGTTTATTATGTCTTTAAACTTAATTAAAAAAAGTTTAATTTTGATTAATTATGTTTATATGTCTTTAAACTTAATTAAGATTTAATTTTTATATTAAACCTAATTTAAGTAAGGTTTAATGAGTTAATTAAGTTTATTATGTCTTTAAACTTAATTAAAAAAGTTTAATTTTGATTAATTAAGTTTATATGTCTTTAAACTTAATTAAGATTTAATTTTTATATTAAACCTAATTTAAGTAAGGTTTAATGAGTTAATTAAGTTTATTATGTCTTTAAACTTAATTAAAAAAGTTTAATTTTGATTAATTAAGTTTATATGTCTTTAAACTTAATTAAGATTTAATTTTTGTATTAAACCTAATTTAAGTAAGGTTTAATGAGTTAATTAAGTTTATTATGTCTTTAAACTTAATTAAAAAATTTTAATTTTGATTAATTAAGTTTATATGTCTTTAAACTTAATTAAGATTTAATTTTTATATTAAACCTAATTTAAGTAATGTTTAATGAGTTAATTAAGTTTATTATGTCTTTAAACTTAATTAAAAAGTTTAATTTTGATTAATTAAGTTTAATATATCTTTAAACTTAATTAAGAATTAAATTTTATATTAAATCTAATTTAAGTAAAGTTTAATGAGTTAATTAAGTTTATTATGTCTTTAAAGTTAATTAAAAAAGTTTAATTTTGATTAATTAAGTTTATATGTCTTTAAACTTAATTAAGATTTAATTTTTATATTAAACCTAATTTAAGTAAGGTTTAATGAGTTAATTAAGTTTATTATGTCTTTAAACTTAATTAAAAAGTTTAATTTTGATTAATTAAGTTTAATATGACTTTAAACTTAATTAAGATTTAATTTTTATATTAAACCTAATTTAAGTAAGGTTTAATGAGTTAATTAAGTTTATTATGTCTTTAAACTTAATTAAAAAGTTTAATTTTGATTAATTAAGTTTAATATGTCTTTAAACATAATTAAGATTTAATTTTTATATTAAACCTAATTTAAGTAAGGTTTAATGGGTTTAATTATTATTTTAAATTTAGTTAAGTCCAATTTGGTCATTTTTGACTTAAGTGAAGTTTCTCATTAGTCTATCATAGACTAGAACCATTTTCAAACTTTGATTGTTGATGAAAATAGGTTAGATTTACAAAGGGTTATTTTTAAGATTGAAATTATTTAGTTAATAAAGGATTTTAACCCTAAATTTCAAAATATCATTCAAAATGATTTCTATAACTAAGAAATGATTTTCGTAGGGTTATTGTCTGTTGCCCTATCATTTCTAGCCATTTCCATTTTTCTTTTCCTTAATTTTCAATTTTTATAATTATTATTTGAAATAATTGTAAAGAAACTTGATAATTAAAGAAAACTGTCCTAGGCATGTTTTATGTCCTTGGAAAAATTATGTAAGGTCCCTAAGAACATAAAGATAAATGCCGTCAAGTTTCATAATTTTTTGATTTATAAATAATTTTTAATAATAAAAATACTCCAGAGAGTATTTAATTAATTAAAAATTAAATACTGAGAATAAAATTATGATTTTGATCACATAATTTTCTCCTCTTCAAGAGCTTTCCAAAGGTATTTTTATTTTATTTTTATGACCTCTGGATAAAAAGATATGAATATTTGAAGTTTTTAAGGATTTAATGCATTTTTATTAAATCCCGCCGCCAAACTCACCGCCGTTCGACGCGTGTCCTCGTACGCGTCGAACGAGCGGGAGGATCCGCTGCGGGATGCCGAACAGCAGACACCGCGGGGTAGAGATCAATGTCGTCCATTCCTAAAGCGCGGGATCGGACGGCGGAGAAAATTCAACCAAAAATCCTAAAATTCTCGAACCATTAAACTTCAAACATCAATATCTCACCCATTTCTTGATGAAATTGAGTGATTTTTTTTAAAAATGATTATCTGGATGAGAAGTATCCATCCATACGATGATGATACACTTGTGGACTAGTATAACACATGATATGTCAAAAATACGATTTATTTTGTAAAGAAAAATTCCATACCTTTGCCACAAGCAAATCAAGCTAGATCAGACCTTATGGTTGCCTTCTAGGACTCCAATAGAATGTTATTGCAGCAACAATTTGATCCAGAAGTCAGACTTAGGGAGGAATTTTGAAGAAGTGCCTAAATTGGGGCTGTTTTTGAAATTTGGTCAAATAGGCTCAAATAGGCTCAAACTATGGCTTGGATTTGATCCTAAAAGATTGTTGGGACTCTTAGGAAGACTTTTTATGTTGGGAGTAGGTGGATTTGGGCAGCCTATAGTTCTCCCTAATTTTTTTCTTCTCCTTGCTAGGTTCGGCCATGGGGTCCTATTTATAGCAAGGGGGTTATGGCTTAACTTAGGATGTTCTAGGGGAGTAGTTACCTCCTCTATCAGCTCATTGGGTGAAGGAATTGGCTGAAGATAGGCATTGATGCTTCTCCCTAAGTTTTCCATGATGAATCTCATTGCTTTGTCTCTCACCCATTGGCTCAAGTAAGAGGTGCATGGTGAGCTGCCTCTACTCTTCCTAGGGAGCTTACACCTCATCCCTTAAGCTTGGCAAATGGTGACACACAAGCTCATCCCTCATCATTGCTTCTAACCATGGTAAGGTGGGGGGGTTTCATGCATGGTTTTCCTTCCATTGGGTGGCTTGGGAGGTGGGAGGTGAGGCCTCATGATGCCCGGCCACCTCATGGCTAAATGAGGCTTAGGGTGAAGGAGAGAGTGACACCTCACCCCATGCATCATGATGGTTATTAACTCATGGCTAAGTGGTCTTAATGTGGGCTTAATTATGTGTTAATTAAGCCTTAAGATGAATTTAGCCTAATTAATTATGAGAAGGTTATATGTCATTTCATCTCTTTTTAATTTCCCATTTTAATTAATTATTTTATTAATTAAAATTGTTGGAAAATATTTTATTAATCAATTTTTTAATTGAAAATAATTTCAATTTAATTAATTGATTAATTTTATCATTTTTGTCATTTTATGATTTAAATTTAATTTTCATTTTAATTAATTATGTCATTTAATTAAAATATTGAAAATTAAATCATTAATCATTTTAATTAATCAAAATAATTTCGAAATTAATTATTTGATTAATTTTGTTATTTTTATTTCATTTTTATCTATTTTAATTAAAATAGTTAGGTGTTGACCAATTTTGACCTGGGTTGACCCAAGTCAGCCCAAATTGATCAATTTAATTTTAAAATGCTCAGTACTTGTGATTTTGTCATTGTGGGGCTTTAAATGTGTCATTGGGTGAAAGGGTTGACTTATGGGTCAACAGGATTGGTTATTAGGTCTGGTTTGACCATTTTGACCACATTGACTTTGTAGGTCATAAGGTTGACCTATGGGGTCAATAGGGTTTGTCATTAGGTCTGGTTTGACCAGTTTGACCAAAGATGACTTTTTAGGTCATAAGTTTGACCTATGGGGTCAACAGGGTAAGTCATTAGGTCTGGTTTGACCAATTTGACCAAAGTTGACTTTTTAGGTCATAAGGTTGACCTATGGGGTCAACAGGGTAGGTCATTAGGTTTGGTTTGACCAATTTGACCAAAGTTGACTTTTTAGGTCATAAGGTTGAACTATGGGGTCAACAGGGTAGGTCATTAGGTCTGGTTTGACCAATTTCACCAAAATTGAATTTTTAGGTCAAAAGGTTGACCTATGGGGTCAACAGGGTAGGTCACTAGGTCTGGTTTGACCAATTTGACCAAAGTTGACTTTTTAGGTCATAAGGTTGACCTATGGGGTCAACAGGGTAGGTCATTAGGTCTGGTTTGACCAATTTGACCAAAGTTGACTTTTAGGTCATAAGGTTGACCTATGGGGTCAACAGGGTTGGTCATTAGATGCGGTTTGACCAATTTGACCAAAGTTGACTTTTTAGGTCATAAGGTTGACTATGGGGTCAACAGGGTAGGTCATTGGGTCTGGTTTGACCAATTTGACCAAAGTTGACTTTTTAGGTCATAAGGTTGACCTATGGAGTCAACAGGGTAGGTCATTAGGTCTGGTTTGACAAATTTGACCAAAGTTGACTTTTTAGGTCATAAGGTTGACCTATGGGGTCAACAAGGTAGGTCTTTAGGTCTGGTTTGACCAATTTGACCAAAGTTGACTTTTTAGGTCATAAGGTCGACCTATGGGGTCAACAGGGTAGGTCATTAGGTCTGGTTTGACCAATTTGACCAAAGTTGACTTTTAGGTCATAAGGTTGACTTATGGGGTCAACGAGGTTGGTCATTGGGTCCGGTTTGACCAATTTGACCAAAGTTGACTTTTTAGGTCATAAGGATGATCTATGGGGTCGACGGTGGTAGGTCATTAGGTCGGGTTTGACCAATTTGACCAAAGTTGACTTTTTAGGTCATAAGGTTGACTATGGGGTCGACGAGGTAGGTCATTCGGTGCAGTTTGACCAATTTGACCAAAGTTAACTTTTTAGGTCATAAGGTTTACCTATGGGGTCAACAGGGTTGGTCACTGGGTCTGGTTTGACCAATTTGACCAAAGTTGACTTTTTAGGTCAAAAGGTTGACCTATGGGGTCAACAGGGTAGGTCATTAGGTCTGGTTTGACTAATTTGACCAAAGTTGACTTTTTAGGTCATAAGGTTGACCTATGGGGTCAACAGGGTAGGTCATTAGGTCTGGTTTGACCAATTTGACCAAAGTTGACTTTTTAAGCCACAAGGTTGACCTATGAGGTCAACAGGGTAGGTCATCAGGTCTGGTTTGACCAATTTGACCAAAGTTGACGTTTAGGTCATTAGGTTGACCTATGGGCAGACAGGGTTGGTCATTAGGTCTGGTTTGACCAATTTGACCAAAGTTGACTTTTTAGGTCATAAGTTTGACCTATGGGGTCAACAGGGTTGTTCACTCGGTCTGGTTTGACCAATTTGACCAAAGTTGACTTTTTAGGTCGAAAGGTTGACTCGTGGGGTAAACGGGGTAGGTCATTAGGTACTGGTTTGACCAATTTGACCAAAGTTGACTTTTTAGGTCATAAGGTTGACCTATGGGGTCAACGGGGTAGGTCATTAGGTGCAGTTTGACCAATTTGACCAAAGTTGACTTTTTAGGTCATAAGGTTGACCTATGGGGTCAACGGGGTAGGTCATTAGGTCTGGTTTGACCAATTTGACCAAAGTTGACTTTTTAGGTCATAAGGTTGACCTATGGGGTCAACAGGGTTGGTCATTAGGTCTGTTTGACCAATTTGACCAAAGTTGACTTTTTAGGTCATAAGGTTGACCTATGGGGTCAACAGGGTAGGTCATTAGGTATTGTTTGACCAATTTGACCAAAGTTGACTTTTTATGTCATAAGGTATCGACTCATTATAAAAATGAGGTCAACACCACCCCGGCACGCTCTCCTGCATGTCTTGGCTCCTCGGGGGTAGTCTGTGTCGGGACATCCTTCGGGGTTGCTTTCGCTACAAGACTCTTTAAAACTGGTGCATTTATCTGGTGTCGAGGCGCTGATTCTATTTCTGCTCTTCTTGGAATTTCCTTTATCTATTCTGCTTTCCTTGGAGTTGATCTCCTCCTTTCCGGTTCCTGACGAATCAATTTCTTCAGAGTATTTGTATTGCCGGTAGCAACTGTCTCTTCATGTTGATCTATAGCTAACTTGGTTAACATCTTGCGAATGCGGCGATTCTTGTTCCTTCGCTGAGTGGCTATGAGAGTAGCTCTCCTTACCCCTTGGATTTCTGTGGGCATGGCACTGACAAGCCTGCCCTCTGCTGTAGCAACAACGAACTTAACATTCTTGTCTTCTCCCGTTGCATGAGCGGTGTTTACTTTTCTCTTCTTGCTGGTTGATGGTTGATTTGAGCCACCCAATTTCATCACTGTATGGCTGCGGAGCTCCTCCCGATCAATCGGCGTCCAATCATTTTCTTCATACTGTAGCCCGGTTGGTGTGAAGTCAGAGTCAATCTCGATCACGGCTCCATCCCTCACCCTCTTTTCATCAAGTGCTAGACTCACGCCATTCATAAAATTCAGAACCAACCGCCCGTTTGACATTTCCCTGCGAAAAACAAGGAAAGGATCAGGGGCTGTACTAAGAACAAGAACAGTAGAAAAATATGTTTATTAATGAAGAGCTTTTATTCGTTTATTTTAAATTTAAATAGGAGTAGGAAAAGATCCTGAGTGAGACTCGATTTGAAAGGAAGGATAAAAACTTTATTATCATGCTTTCACATGTTTTCTTTTAACATTTTTTTTAATGATTTTCTTTATCAACCATTTTTTTATATTTTTGGGTTCGGACCCAGTCATAAGTAATTACTGTGCCCGTGCTTCTAGGAATGAGGATTCATCCTTCGAAACATCAGGTTGTGTAATACTTCTTTAGATATCGTCCATTAATTGGAAGCATAGGTCGTTCTCCATGGCAATTTACAAGCTGGTAGGAACCTCCTGAGTAGACCGTCTTGACCATGAATGGCCCTTCCCATATTGGTTCAAATTTACCACCCATCTTGCGATGTACAAGAATAGGTCTTCTGAGAACTAGAACCAAGTCACCGATTTTGAATGTCCTTGGACGGACCAATTTATCATGGGCCTAGATCATCTTGGCTTGATACAGTTCCAAATTCTGCTGTGCTGAAAGTATTTTCCCTTCCAGGCTTTCCAATTCTTCAAGTCGTAGTCTGGCATTTTCTTTCGTAGTGATCTTGTTCGCAACTGCAATTCTGAGAGACGGAAGTTGAACCTCTAAGGGTAGAACGGCCTAGGACTCGTACACTAAGGTGTAAGGCGTAGACTGGGTGGGCGTTCTGAAAGTCGTCCTGTAGGCCCATAAGGCTTCTAACAACTTCTCGTGCCAACTTATCTTGTTGTCGTCCAAAGTTTTCTTTAGAATTTGAACGAGAGTTTTATTAAAAGCCTCGGCCAAACCATTCGCTCTTGGGTAGTAGATTGTCGAATAATGCTTCTCGCACTCTTAGATTTTGGTAAAGCTTCTCGCACCTGCTGTTCTACCATGTTTTTGATGTCCTTTTTGGGAATCATCCTCTGTGCAGAATCCTTCTTTGGTGGCTCGTCTCCGTTGACGGATGTGATCTCTTTTCCTCCATCTGTAATATGGATGATTTCTGGAGCTGTTTCTTTCTGAGGTTGTACCTGACTCTGGAGAGTGGCTAAGGCAGCAGCCATCTCTTCCATCCTCCTTACCATCTGGGAAATTGTGTCATCTCTTTCCCGAAGCTGTGCTCTCATCACTTCCGGTTCATCTCTCTCCGCAGCTGCCGGAGCACCTTGCGAAGCTCATGATGCTCGTGTTTCAACCATGTTGATCTCGGCATACTCCTCATCCATGAACTCTGATGAATCAACTTCCTTTTCAACTTTTCTCCTCTTTCTTTTACCAACCCGCGGATATCCGTCCTTAGCTTTCCTTTAGCATCCTCGAGGGGTCTCTTCCAAACGGTCTCGCGGTTGTCGTGTGATCGTTGTTGAACTTCTTTTTGGGAGTTTCTTTTATTGCAGTAGCACTTCCTTCTTATTCAAGCTCTTTGACGTGGCTTTTCTTCTCAGGACGTTGTGTTGGTCTCGGCTCGGTAATAATAGGTCGCCACACCATCCTTCTTGCAGCAGAAGGCCTATGATCGGACGGTCTGTCGGCTATATGCTGGTAGGTGGTGTCCTCCCAAATATGATGGCCCGATACAACAACAGGTGAACTAGCTCTCATTTTCTTCCTTGGTTTCTCTACGGCAGTGACAGGCTCTACTCGCTGTTCGAGGCGGGATCTAGCTGGCACTTGTCCCATTCTTCTTAGGATTTCTGACACAGGGCATCTTTCTTTCTTTGCCAATTTTTCTATCACAGCTTGTAGCCGAGCAAATGGCGTAGTCTTAACCCTTTTTCTTTTATAGTTACTATAGTATGCAGGTCGGGGTAGTGTAGCGGCAATCCTTTGGACATCTTCTTCATCCGATGCGGCGAGAGAGGGGTGAAACCTACTCCCTTCCAACAAAGGTATATACTCGGGCGGTTCTTCTCTTTCTTCGGGAATTTCTTCTAGAAAAGCAACTTCGGCGGCTTTGGCTTTCTCCATCCTGGCAATCTTTCTGCTTCTATTTCTCCTTTGAGTCTGAGTTAGGGGTGCAACTCTTGAACTTGACCCAGTCTCGAAAACAGATGGTATTGTTGCAAAATCTATACCCTCCACGGTGACAGGCTCATCACAGACATGGATTTCCTTCCTCTTTAGTTTGGTAGAAGCCGAGGTAGGTGCAGAGATGACGAGACCGGTGGGGGCAGAGATAATAATCCTCCTACGAATAGCAGTACTTCTTTCAGCTGGAACCTTTTGCAGGGGAGGGAATTCTTGAGTTGACTTCAGGTTGAACTCAATTACGGGCTCTTCAGTTTCTGGCACTTTGTCCATTAGTGCGAAGAGAGTGACGTCAGTGAATTTGATATCTGTGTTGTTGAATCCTTGTCCAAAACGGATGATCCCATTGTCAGGCAGCTCATCCTTATAGACGGCGAAGTCCATTCCATTGGTGAAGGAGAAAATTAACTTTGGTACAGTCATTTTCTGCAGTGGTAGATTCTGAGCATTAGTCCCGAATTATGCTTCCTTTTGTCGAAAATTTTAGGACGAAAAAGAAAGAGTTCAAACACATTTTTGTTTATCTTAATGTATTTATGATTTAAAAGAGTTTGTTTATTAAAAGGGTCGTTAATTAAAAGATTTGTTTATTAGGAACGAAATGTTTTAAGTATAGAAAAGGTAAAGAACCCGATTCAGAATTGGAAAGGAAGAGAAAGTCTCATAAGACTTCTCAACCCGAAGGACCGCTCCTAAGCTAACACCTATTGGGTAAAAGGATTTCAGAACCTTTCGGTTTAGGGGTGTCTAAACAGTGGCTCCTAAATCCGAGAGAAGTTGAATATACTTGTTCAAGATAGAAATGAACGTGGTATGTCAACGGAAGAATGATAGTTTTGGTCCACTAGGGATATGGACTCACTATCGATTTATGAAAGCAAAACCATCTAATCAAAATGGAGAGAGGAACTACTCCGCAGCGGTGTCGCCAGAAGCTTGTCGGCATATTTTTAGGTTAAGTTGTATTTTGAAAAGGGGTCGCCTACAGAAGTTGTCGGCGAATTTTTTAGATTTTAAATTTAATTTAAATATATATAATTTTGAAAGTAACATTTGATTTTTTAAAATAATTTTAAGTTTGAAAATTTTAAGATATGAAATCAAACTGATCTCACACCCCAAATAGTTTATGTAAACGGGCACCACATCACAAACTGTGTATTTATCGCGAAGAATAAACACACTGCTTGATGATGGGGCTCGATTAAATAAACTAAAAGATTTGTGACATCCGTTTGGTTTGCGAACTAACTTTATAAGCCGACAGGTTCCCCTGCTTAATATAAAGAAATTAAGCAGGGTTTATATTACCTGGGTTCTTAAAGTTTCGTATAAGGGCAAGCCCCTATAGTTAATTACATCTTAAATGACGGGAATCATTTAAGAAAACTCTCGATAATGATCAGTGGTCTTGCTCTCAAGAATTTCAAAGTTTAAGGTTTTCAAAAGAGTGGATTTTGGAAATTTCAAAAGGTATTAGCTCAAATTTAGAACAGTTAATTTTAGGAGTCCAAAGGAAGAGAAATAGGAGAAGCTGAAGATCCAAGAAGAATCTTGGCAACTTCCCAAACTATCCTATGGTTTGGCTTAGATTTGGGAATTTACTTAATGTTTCAATCTTGCCAATTTTAGTTAATTAGGACTTATATTTATATGATATAATCACACAAATAGCCTCGATAATGTGAGGGTTTATGTCGTACCAAACGACTACCTCGGAGTCCTAAAACCTATTAGGGCTTAATTTACATGAAATGATCATGCAAATGCCTAACGAAGAGTTGAGGATTTATGTTGCACTAGGCTAACTACCTCGAAGTCCTATGGCTTGGTTGTTTAATTCTAAGGAAAGTTTTGCTGAAGTAGATCCGAGTTTTGCTGATGACGATGGCTGTGCTGCCCATCATGCTCCGAGCTCCTTGTTGTTGTAGAGGTTTAGTATTAGAAGGTGAAAATCAGGAGGTGAGAGAAGTGTTTTTGTTAAGAAATCTTAAAGTCCAAATATTTTTAATATTTTAATTAAAACAAATCTTAAAGTTGTTTAAACAGAATCGATTAAGATCCCACGGTTCCGTCATCCCGGCACCGTTTTTTCATTGAATTCTCTTAGTACAAATGAATTTGCTAAACTCAACTGAATGAGTTCCACACTTTCATTTAGACCGTGGGAAATCCAGTTAGCAACACATGGGTTACATCATCCGAGGTATTCCCGATCATTCAACGAGACGTTTTAATTTAGTTGCAATTGTAGTTTTGTTGTTCTGTTTGTGATTAAATTTTGAGTTGTTTTATATTTTGGAATGTTGTGACGGTGAATTTTATCTTGTGGTGACTTTTAATTTAGTTTTGGATTTCAGTTTTATGACTATCCTAAAGGTTTCAGTTTTCATGGAACAGTCTTGTTTAACATGCAATAAAAAGTAAAGTGCAGTGCATGTAAGTAAATTGCAATAAAGTAAATTGCAATAAAATAAAAGCGTACCTGGATGGTCTTCCCGTCATCCCAAGCTACACTTAAAACACATGTTAAGGCATTTAAATATTTACAAAAATTACCTAAGTAAAGCTAAGGGAAAGGTTTTGGTTGTCTGCCAAAGTCCTAGCCCTATTGCTAGTTATCTCCTATGACGTATAGGTTCTTGTGTTTTGTTTAAGGATGATTTTCTTCATCAAACAACAATTAAATTCAATTGTTCTTCTAAAACATCTCATCTTATTTAATATTTTGAGCTTTTCTTTAATTTAAGGGTTATTTATTTTTTTATTTTTAATTTACTTAGTTTGGATTATCATTTTAATCTTAATTAAGAGTTAAATATTATTGAAGTGATTTATCTAGGGATTTTTTTTATTAAAGAATTAATATCCTCTCAAGTTATATCCCTATTTTTAATAATTCAAATTTTCATCAATCTTCCAAATTTTTAATTATTTAAAGAATTAAAGTTTCATTTTTGGTTTATTAAAAGTGATTAATGGGTTCCTACCCTCTTAATTTCCCAAAGTTTCAATCATCCAAGAAAGATAAAATAAAATATTTTACCCTCCATTTTAATTAAACCTAAAATTTTAATAAAGGGGTTTAAATTCTTTAATTACCTTTATACCCTTTTAGGCTTATTTATTTCATAACACACTAAATTGAGTTTAAATGAACTTAAAAATTTTATGTAACCTCACTCACATGTCAATTAAGACATTAGAGGAGAAATTGTGATTTTTACGAGTTTAATTTATTTATATAATTATTTTTAGTGAAAAATAAGGGATTTCGAGGAAAATTCAACAACATGACCAAGGTAAGGTTTCTATCCTTAAGAAAATTATGGGATGTTCCTAATGACCAGAGGATCACTTGAACCAATTTTGATAATTTTTTAAATTATATTTTGTTTATTATAATTATTTTAAGTTTTGGAGTATTAATTAATTATAAAATAAAATTAAAGTTGAAAAATGGATTTTATATTTTTCTAAAATCTCTTTGACCTCAAGGAGTTCAGATAAATAAATTTTATAATTTTTTTATTCTTCTTTGATTTATTGGAATTAATTTAGTGAAAAGGTTGGAGAATACATTTTTTAATATTAAAAGTTGTTTTAAGCATTTAAAATCCAATATCTTTACTTTGAGACTTGGGAAAAATATTTGGTTTGTTCCTAAGTGATTAGGAGTCAAAATATGACATTTTTATGATTTTTAATATTTTTATGATTTTTATTATTTTTAATTATTTAAAATATTAAAATATGATTAAAAATGGAAAATTTTAGAAAATTTCAATTTTAATTTTTATAGACTCCTCTGATATCAGAGAGCCCACAAAACCAATTTGGTGATTTTTTGAAATGTATTTTTGGAGTTATGAATTTTTAAAATTTAATTTTGATCATGTGGCTTAATTAATTCATTTTGTGGGGCTAATCATTTCTAATTGACCTCAAATTTTTATGCAAGGTTCTTTGTATCCTAAAGATCAATGAAGAATTGATTTCATATTATTTTAATGTCTGGTTAACCATAATTAATTAAAGTTTCGTTTCAGGTATATAGGCTAATTAGGGTTTTTCTTAATGAATTAAGCCTAACCATAATTATCCTAGGGTCCTCTGGTCCTAAGAAACTTCACCAAATTTTCCTAGAATTTTCTAAGCAACATGCTAATTATTGGAATTAAAATACCAAAAATAGTGACATAAACTTGAAAAATAAATAACTTTCCATAGAGATTGCCTCTGACCTTGAAAAATTCAGGGAATATTCCCAAGATTAGAGGTTTCAAAAGCCCTATGGTCTCATGCCATGGTGAATTGTCTATGCAAATGGAGAATCAAAATACTGAAATGAATAAATAAATAATTAAAAATAAAATACACATCAAAATAACTTAATTTCTTTTCCACGTTGTTCTCCTCTGTTCACTGAGTAAGAGGGTATTTTTAGTTTTTTTTTATGATTTTTCTACACAAAGATATGGATTTTCTAAGTTCAGGGTATTTAAATAAATAGAAAAAATCCTATTTATCTACTTATCCGACTCAGCGCCGCGTCAACCTACAGAGGATCGAAAGACCACGCGGCGCGCTCCCATTCGACGCCGACATCTGAGTCAGCTGCCACGCGTCCCGCTGTCTCACTCCTTCCTCTGATCCGACGTAATCTGAGCCGTTCAACCGATACACGCGCGATCGGACAGCGCCTGGTCATCGTCTACGACTGGTGTGCACCCATGACCGTCCACACTAAAACCCTAAGAACTCTCTCATTTCTCAATGGATTTTCATGTTCTTATGCTCTATGGATTCGTCTTGAAGAGATGAACACATCCATATGGTTTACATGCCATGAAATTAACTGAAATGAAATGAAGAATTGCTGGAAGCTGGGAGGAAGGAATGATCCATACCTTTGCTCTAAGAAGTGTAGCTTCAATCAGAGAGTTGTATCACCTTCAATTGCACCCAAGGAAGCTCCAGATGAAGTCTCTGGCTCTGGGGAATTGTCTAGGTATGAAAGTGTCCACAGCCGATTCAAAGCTTGGAGGCTAGAGCAATTGGGTGGCTCGGAGAGGGGGCTTTGATCGGGGAACTCCTTCTCTGGTCTCGTGCGGGTGTGGGTGAGTTTAATTTGGGTTTGGTGGAGGTTTCGAGAGATGTCCCGGTTACGGGCTGAGAATTGAGCTCCAAAATTGAGCTCAATCAATGGGGTTTAGGGCAGGAGAGCAGTGGAGATCAATTGCTCTAGGTGAGGAGAAGGTCCTGGAGCAATTTTGGCAGAGTTTTGTTTAGGTCTGATTCATCACCTTCTTTGGCCGAGAGGTGGTATGGTTTAAATAGAGGTGGCTGGAGGGATTCCCAGGGGGTTTAGTGGCTTGGATCAACTGCTCTGGTGAGGAGAAGAACAGCCATGGTGGCCATTAGGCATGGGACAAGTCGGGAAGGCGGAGTCGAAAATTGGCTCACATGGGTGCTCTCGGCACAGTGGTTTCCGGCGGTTGTGGTGGCTGGTCAGCCAGGGTCAGGTCACCCTCAAGGTCAGGGAGGTCAAGGCTGGGGTTTAGTGCAGTCAATTAGCCATGGACATGTGTAAAGGAGTTGAATTGAAATGGAATGGGGGGAAGGCTATTTTGGGTTCAAATGAGTCAACCCATGGGTTCACCCAAGGCCTGGTTTTGGGCTGAAAAGAATCACTTAGGTCAGCCAAGAGAAAATGGTGTGGTCTCCATCCATGGTGAGGTGGCTAAACCTGGTTTAATGTGTAGCATGAATGGGGTTAAAAGTGCTTAATGAAGGCTTAAGAAAGTAATCCCCTCCTTTTCCATTAATGGGTTAGTGACGTGGAAAGGGGCTCCCAAGGCTTTTGCATATGGCTTATGCATGGCTCCATGGCTCCATATGGCTTAAGGATGGCATGGCTTGGTTTCATGAAAGTGGGTTTTAAGGATTTAGGATATTTATGGGTAATTTGGCACATGGCTTGGTTTACAAAATTTTAATGATGAATTTGAAACTTAGGGAGAGATTTAAATCAAAGGGAATGATGAGGGGAAATTTCATGTGGGCTTTAGGATAGATTTTGGGCTTTTTGGATTTAATTTGGATGGGCCTTTAGAAAGGTTTAAGGAGGTGGGCTTTTAGGTTTGAAAACAAATTGGTAAATGGAAGTTTTGTAAAAGACTGGGCCAAACAAATGTTGGGTTTAGTTTAGGGATGTATCATGAGTGATCTAGAATAGTTTGAAATGATTTGGAGTTGAATTGGGTTTGATTTGGGATTTTTTGGTAAAGGGGCCAAAGTGGGTCAAATTGGACTAACTTGGGCTAAGGTTGGGCTAAGGTTAGATTTGATGTAAAATTAATGTTGAGAAATATTTATGGGGGTGCTACAAAGAGTTTTCAACTTTGGTTGGGCTTTGATTTTGGGATTTAGGCCCATTTGGGTTCATGGTGGGTTTAGGCCAAAATTGGGGATTTTGATTTTGGGTTAGGTTTGTGTGGAGTGTAGGTTCAAATCTGGGGCAAATCTTGTTATTATTTTGTTTTTGGGGATATTAGGAAGGTTTAGGAAATGACTTGGGGTTAATTAGAGTTGAATTAGGTTGGTTTGGGCTAAGCTTAGGTTGTGGGCAAAAATTGTGCTTTAGGCTTCAAATTGGAATTGGATCCAAATTTCAATCAAATTGTGCTTGGATTTGGTCTAACTTGATATTGGGGATATTGAATTGAAGTTTAGAATTGAATTGGACCAAAATTGAGGTCAATTGGGTTGATTTGGTTTGACATTGGGCTTACTTTGGTTAAAATAGGTCAAATTGGGGGTTTTGGTAAAAGTGGGTTAAATTGACAAAATTTTCCTATGGTGTAGTTGAACAAAATGAAATTGGGAATTTTTGGGATTTTTTGAAATTTTCTGGGAATTTTTGGAATTTATGGAATTTTTTGTTAAGAAGGGCATTTTGGGTATTTGGAGGGTATTGGGGGTGTTTTTGGAAATTTTGGTATATTTGGCTAAGGATAATCAATTTGAGTGGTGGGAAATGTTTAGGACTGATTTTGAGGAATTTTGGGTAATTTCGGTGATTTTGCAAATTTTGGGTAGTTTCAAGGACATTTGGTAGGTTTAGCGGGTGTAGGGCCCCGGGGTCAAAAATTGAAATTTAAAAAAAAATGAAGATTGATCAAGTTTAAGTTGAATGGAATCGCTTTGGTTGAGCCATGAAGCCATATCAAGCCCATAAGAGCCATGAGAGGACTCATTTGAGACATTCACTATGTTGTTCCTAACCATCTTAGCCAAGGGCCTAGGGGTTGAGGACCATCCATATGGATTACCTACCAGAGTCAGGAAGTCAAGCTAGGTATGAATGGTTTTAGGATTTGGAATGTGTGTAAAAGTGTAATGTGTGCAGCTCAACCCTCACCATACCAGGCCACCCAGGTAGTTCTAAGGCCAAAGAGTCCTATAGGGAACTCATCCTTTAAACCTCCACATTTGATCTTAACCCTCCAAGTGACTTGGGGGTTTACAATCAAACTTGTGGGGTTTGAAGGGAGTTTAAGAGGTGTTTAAATTTCTAAGTGGTGGGTTCCATTTCTAGTCCTCTAAGTTAGTCAAAGGAAAAGCCTAAGGCTAGATCCTAAGTACTAAGGAGAGAGAAGAGAAAAAGACCTCATCAAAAATGAGGTCAACATGATCCAATGACCACCCCATTGACCCAATGGGTTAACTTTTGACAAAAAATTTCATTTTGGTCAAAATAGTCAATTTTTGACCAAATGACCAATAATTGACCCAGTAAGCCAATCTGTGACCAAAAAGTAAACTTTAATCAAAATGGTCAATCTTTGACCCAATGACAAACCCATTGACCTAATAGGTGAACTTTTGACAAAAAAGTCAAGTTTAGTTAAAATAGTCAATTTCCGACCCAATGACCAACCCATTGACCCAATAGGTTAACTTTTGACCAAAAAGTCAACTTTGGTCAAAATGATTATACCTTGACCCAATAACCTACCCATTGACCCAATATGTAAACTTTTGACCAAAAAGTCAATTTTGGTCAAAATAGTCAAATTTTGACCTAATGACCCCCCATTAACCAAATAGGTCAACTTTTGACCAAAAAAGTCAACTTTGGTCAAAATGGTCAATTTTTGATCTAATGATCAACCATTGGCCAAATTGGTCAAATTTTGACCAAAAAGTCAACTTTTTGGTCAAAATAGACAATTTTTAACCTAATGACCAATTATTAACCCAGTAAGTAAATCTTTGACCAAAAAGTCAACTTTAGTCATAATTGTCAAGCCTTGACCCAATAACTAACCCACTGACCCAATAGATCGACTTTTGACTAAAAAGTCAATTTTGGTTAAAATAGTAAATTTTAACATAATTACCAATTATTGACCCATTAGGTCAACTTTTGAAAAAAAAGTTAATTTTCTACCTAATGACCACCTCATTGACCCAAAAGGTCAACTTTTGACCAAAAGTCAAATTTGGTCAAAATGATCAATTTCGACACAATGACCTAAATATCGACTTTAGTGAAAATGTTCGATCCTTCATCCAATGACCAACCAATTGACCCATTTTGTTAACTTTTTACTAAAAAGTCAACTTTGGCAAAATGGTTAATCCTTGACCCGATGACCGACCTATAGACCCAATAGGTCAACTTTTGACCAAAAATTCAATTTTGCTCAAAATTGTCAATTTTTGACCTACTGACCGCCTCATTGACCTAAATAGGTCAAATTTTGACCAAAATACAACTTTGGTCAAAATAGTCAATCCTTAACCCAATGACCAACTCATTGACCCAATAGGTCAACTTTTGATTAAACAGTTAATTTTGATTAAAATAGTCAATTTTTGACTTAATGACCAATTTTTTACCCAGTAAACCAATTTTTGACCAAAAAGTCAACTTTAGTCAAGATGGTTAATCTTTGACCTAATGCTCAACCCATTGACCCAATAGGTCATCTTTTGACCAAAAAGTCAACTTTGGTTAAAATGGTCAATCCTTGACCCAATGACCAACCCATTGGCCTAATAGGTCAACATTTGACCAAAAGTCAATTTTGGTCAAAATAAACAATTTTGAATTAATGACCCAATAAGTCGATCTCGACCAAAAAGTTAATTTGGTCAAAATGGTCGATCCTTGATCCAATGACAAACCCATTGTCCCGATAAGTCACCTTCGACCAAAAGCAAATTTTAGTCAAAATAGTCAATTTATTAATTAATGACCAATTATTGACCCAATAAGCTAATCTTTAACCAAAAAGTGAACTTTGGTCAAAATGGTTGATCCTTGACCCAATGATAAACCCATTGACCCAATATTTTTATTTATAATTTATTTAATTATTAAATATTTTTATAATTAAATTATATTTATAAATAATATATTATACTTAAAACATTTAAAATAAAAAATACTATTATATATATATATATATATATGTATATATATATTTATTTATTTATTTATATATACATATATTTATATTTTATTTATAATTTATTTAACTATTAAATATTTTTATATTTAAATTATATTTATAAATAATATACTATACTTAAAATATTTAAAATAAAAAAAATAATATTATATAAATTTATATATATATATATATATACATACCATTTTGACCAAAGTTAACTTTTTGGTCAAAAGTTGATCTATTGGGTTAATGGGTGGTCATTAGGTCAAAAATTGACTATTTTGACGAAAACTGACTTTTTGGTCAAAGGTTGTCCTGTTGGGTCAATGTGTTTGTCATTGGGTGAAGGATTGATTATTTTGACAAAAATTAACTTTTTAGTGAGAGATTGACTTATTTAGACATTAATTGGTCATTAGGTCAAGAATTGACTATTTTGGCCAAGATTGAATTTTTTGTCAAAAGTTAACTCATTGGGTCAACGGGGAGGTCATTGGGTCGAGAAATTGACCATTTTGACCAAAGTTGACTTTTTGGTCAAAAGTTGACATATTTAGCGATGTGTTGGTAATTGGATCAAGAAGTTAACCTTTTTACCAAAGATGACTTTTTTGGTCGAAAGGTGACCTATTGGGTCGATGGGTTGGTCATTAGGTCAAAAATTGTCCATTTTGACCAAAGTTGACTTTTTGGTCAGAAGTTGACCTATGGGTCAATGGGTGCTCATTTGGTCAAAAATTGACTATTTTGACCAAAATTAGCTTTTTGATCAAAAGTTGACCTATTGGGTCTCTGGGTTTGTCATTGGATCAAGCATTGACCATTTTGACTAAAGTTGACTGTTTGGTCAGAGATTGACTTAATGGGTCAATAATTGGTCATTAATTCAAAATTTTTTTATTTTGACCGAAATTGACTTTTTGGTCGAATGTTGACTATTAGGCCGATGGGTTGGTCATTGGGTCGAGGATTGATCATTTTGACCAAAGTTGACTTTTTGGTCAAAAGATGTCCTATTGGGTGAATGGGTTGCGCATTAGGTCAAAGATTAA
>CM040429.1:117265858-117318358 GCA_022702705.1 Papilionanthe hookeriana x Papilionanthe teres | reverse complement strand
ACATGGAAGGTGAAATGTATTTATTCCAGATAGATTTCCCTTAGTCATTATTAGAGGAAGATTCATTAGAAAGCACAATAAATTTTGATAAGCTTTGATAAGCTGGGGCTTTAGTAAGTATTCTATCCTTTCTATTTTCCATAACAGGCACAGTTAAAATTTTCTCCATGGTCTCCTTGTTAACAGCAGATGGAAGAATAGATTTATTCCAGGTTCCATTAATCCAGCAATCAGGAACTTTATTAATTGCTGAGAAATGATTGTATTGAGATAAAATAGATTCATTAAACAACCAGTTATCTTTTCAGAAATCAATCTGACCATCTCCAACCACCCAAACAAAAAGTTGTTCAGCAAACTCTCTAATCTTTAACAGCTCCTTCCAAGTTCTCGACTCACCTGAGTTTAGCTATAGTTTGAGTAGGATGAGAGTTATAACAATATTTCCCATGCATAAATTTAGCCCATAAGGAAGAATTGGATCTGAAATTTAACCATTGTTTATAGAAATAAGCAAAATTTAAATACTGAAAACTTTTAAAACCTAAGCCTCCACTAGACAAAGGTTTGCATAACTTCTCCCAACTCGACCAATGGAAATGCTTATGCTGACCTTCCCACAAAATCTTATTGAACATTATGGAAAGTAACTTTTGAGTACTTTTCTTCATTTTAACCATCTGAAGAGTGTAGAGAGGAAAGGAAGTTAATACACTTTTAAGTAGAGTTATTCTACCTCCATTAGATAAAAAAGAGTTAGACCAGCGCTGGAATTGGGAAGATATCTTAGAGACTGCATCATCATAATGTGATAGTTGATGGCGATGAAAATATATTTTTGTTCGCATGTCGTCGCCGTCAATTCCTGTATCATTTCAATGTCAAGGAGTCGCCACTCTCTTTCTTTATCCATTACCCTAATTCTTATTCTACTTAGACTTATTGTCAGAAGTCTTTGGAGAATTTGAAGAAGGATTAATCATGACAGAGATTGAGAGAAAAACAGCTCGAATGATAATCTTATAGAAAAAGTCTTCAGATTGTGTAATTACTGAAGTTTTTCTTATAAGAAGATCACATGAAGATCTTGGATAACCAGAGAGGTCTTGTAGGTAAAATACCTATCCTGAGTTCTTTAATCTCCTATAGGAGCAAGCTCCTATAGTTAATTACATCCTGAGAAATTAATACTGCCTAGGAAAACTCCCGATTAAGGTTAACATTTATCCTCGAAAAAGTGTAACTGTTGTTGTGGCAGTGCGTTTCTGAAGAATCGATACTACCAGAAAGTTTTATTTATGTTGGGTGGATGTCGTTGCTTTGTTATCTTTTGTTTTGTTGTTTTGGTTTCATGTCATGTGATATGTCGAGATGTCGTAGTTTGTATGTCGTGTCATGTCATAATATGATGTCGTAATGTCATGTCATTTTATGTCATGTCTTAATTTGATGTCATAATGTCATAAGATGTCGTGATTAATATCTCGATTTGTCATGAGATATTTTATCTCCTATAAGAAGATGTTGTTATTATGTCATGAGATATCTTCTATGATGTCAAGAAGATATCATTATTTATTTATTTTTGTTATCTTGTTTATGATTTCCTTTTGTTTTAAGTTTTGGTTTTGTGGCCATCTCAATTTTATTTTGTCATGTCATATTATCATTTTCTTGTTTTGGTTTAATGTCATGTCATCGTTTTGTTGTGGTATAGAAATGTCATTGTATGTTGATGTCATGTCGATTAATGATTTTGTCGTTTTATTTCATATTTCGTGGCTAACCTAATAGTCCAGTTGTCTGTCTTGTCATGTCATTTTTTCTTTGTTGTTTGTAGAAAGTTTAGGTTTTGTGGCTATCCTAAAAGTCCTGGTTTTGTCGTTAATGTTCCGTCGTTGACGTCCTGCAAAACAGAGTTAGCACACCCTGTAACATGCAAAAAAAATCTAAACGAAACTTCATGTCTTCATCCTGCAAGGAAAACAAAGTTAGAAACAATGTCATATCAAGATATTTAGATTACCTGGTCAAAGTGTCTGTTGATCCAGAGTTGTCTGATGTCCAAAAGTGGTTGAGATGTCGGTTTAGATTTATGTCGATTTATGTTTAAATTTTGATTTGGGTTGGATTTTGGATTTTATATCGATTTGGATTTGATCTTGGATTTTATGTCAATTTCAGTTTAATTTTATGTCCAGTAAAGTTCAACGTCGGTCGAACTTTAAGAATTATGATGTCATATGTTAAGTTAAATTTGATACAGGTCGAACTTAAGAACTATGTCAGTTCATGTCGTGTTAAGTTCGATCATATCGATTTATGTCGAATTATATCAATTTATGTTGAGTTCTATTGAGTTTGGTTCAAAATGTCGGTTAATGTCATTTAATATCGGTGTTTATTGAATTTGGTTTGAAATGTCATTTAATGTTGAATTTGATTTGAAATGTCGATTAATGTCATTTAATATCGGTGATTGTTTAATTTGGTTTGAAATGTCAGATTTATGTCGATTGTGTCGATATTCGTTTGAAATGTCGAATTTATGTCGGTTATGTCGATTTTTGTTTGAAATGTCAAATTTATGTCGATTTTGTCAATTAAATGTTCGGTTTTGTCGATTAATTGTTTAGAATGTCAAATTTATGTTGATTATGTCGATTTTAGTTTAGAATGTCGATTTTATGACAGTTATGTTGATTTTTATTTGGAATGTCAAATTTATGTTGATCATGTTAATTTATGTTTGAAATGTCAAATTTATGTTGATTATGTCGATTAATTGTTTGGAATGTCAAATTTATGTCGATTATGTCGATTTAGGTTTAGAATGTCGATTTTATGTCAGTTATGTTTGAAATGTCGAATTTATGTCGATTATGTCGAAATGTCAAATTTATGTTGATCATGTCGATTTATGTTTGAAATGTCAAATTTATGTTGATTATGTCGATTTGAGTTCAATTTTGTCGATTTAAGTTCAATTTGGGTTGAACCTAAGATTTATGTTGATTTAGGTTCAATTTGAGTTGAATCTAAGGTTTATATCGATTTAGGCTCAATTTGGGTTGAACCTAAGGTTTATGTCGATTTAGATTCAATTGGGATTGAATCTAAGGTTTATGTCGATTTAGATTCAATTTAGGTTGAATCTAAGGTTTATGTCGATTTAGATTCAATTTAGGTTAAACCTAAGGTTTATGTCGATTCAATTTGGGTTGAACCTAAGGTTTATGTCGATTTAGGTTCAATTTGGTTTGAACCTAAGGTTTATGTCGATTTAAATTCAATTTGGGTTGAACCTAAGGTTTATGTCGATTTAGATTCAATTTGGGTTGAATCTAAGGTTTATGGCGATTTAGATTCAATTTGGGTTGAACCTACGTTTATGTCGATTTAGATTCAATTTGGATTGAATCTAAGGTTTATGTCGATTTAGATTCAATTTGGATTGAACCTAAGGTTTATGTCGATTTAGGTTCAATTTGGGTTGAACCTAAAGTTTATGTTCAGTTTAGTAGAGTTAGGTTCATTGTTAGCTGAACCTAAGGTTTAAATTTGGATTTAAGTTCAATGTAGGTTGAACATAAGTTAGGTTTTGGTTTAGGTTCAAGTTGAGTTGAACCTAAGGTTTAGGTTTGGACTTAAGTTCGATGTAGGTTGAACTTAAGTTAGGTTAAGATTAGGTTCATGTATGTTGAACCTAAGGTTTATGTCAAGCTAAGTTGAGTTAGGTTCATCTGTCAGTTGAACCTAAGGTTTCAATATGAGTTGAACATAAGTTAGGTTTAGGTTAGACTTAGGTTCATGTCATGTTAAACCTAAGTATGATTTGACTTAAGTCTAATATGGGTTAGACTTAAGTTAGGTTAAGATTAAACTTAGGTTCATGTCAGGTTGAACCTATGTATGGTTTGACTCAAGTCTAATGTAGGTTAGTCTTAAGTTTGGGTTTGACTTAGGTTCATGTCGGGTTGAACCTAAGTATGATTTGACTTAAGTCCAGTGTAGGTTAGACTTAAGTTAGGTTTAGGTTATGTTAGATTCAATGTAAGTTGAACCTAAGGTTTAGATTAACTTGAGTTCAAGTTAGGTTGAATCCAGACTTAAGGTCGACTTAAGTTCAATATGGGTTGAACTTAAGTTAAGTTTTGAGTTTAAGTTAAGTTAGGTTCAAGTCAGGTTGCTCGACTTAAGTTCAATATGGGTTGAACTTAAGTTAAGGTTTGAGTTTAGGTTAAGTTAGGTTCAAGTCAGGTTGAACCTAGACTTAAGGTCGACTTAAGTTCAATATGGGTTGAACTTAAGTTAAGGTTTGAGTTTAGGTTAAGTTAGGTTCAATTCAGGTTGAACCTCGACTAAAGGTCGACTTAAGTTCAATATGGGTTGAACTTAAGTTAAGTTTTGAGTTTAGGTTAAGTCAGGTTCAATTCAGGTTGAACCTAGACTTAAGGTCGACTTAAGTTCAATATGGGTTGAACTTAAGTTAATTTTTGAGTTTAGGTTAACTCAGGTTCAAGTAGGGTTGAACCTAGACTTAAGGTCGACTTAAGTTCACTATGGGTTGAACTTAAGTTAAGATTTTGAGTTTAGGTTAAGTTAGGTTCAAGTCAGGATGAACATAGACTTAAGGTCAAGTTTAAGTTCAATATGGGTTGAACTTAAGTTAAGTTTCGAGTTTAGGTTAAGTCAGGTTCAATTCAGGTTGAACCTAGACTTAAGGTCGACTTAAGTTCAATATGGGTTGAACTTAAGTTAAGTTTTGAGTTTAGGTTAAGTTAGGTTCAAGTCAGGATGAACCTAGACTTAAGGTCAACTTAAGTACAATATGGGTTGAACTTAAGTTAAGTTTTGAGTTTAGGTTAAGTCAGGTTCAATTCAGGTTGAACATAGACTTAAGGTTGACTTAAGTTCAATATGGGTTGAACTTAAGTTAAGTTTTGAGTTTAGGTTAAGTCATGTTCAATTCAGGTTGAACCTAGACTTAAGGTCGACTTAAGTTCAATATGGGTTGAACTTAAGTTATGTTTTGAGTTTAGGTTAAGTTAGGTTCAAGTCAGGATGAACCTAGACTTAAGGTCAACTTAAGTTCAATATGGGTTGAACTTAAGTTAAGTTTTGAGTTTAGGTTAAGTCAGGTTCAATTCAGGTTGAACCTAGACTTAAGGTCGACTTAAGTTTAATATGGGTTGAACTTAAGTTAAGTTTTGAGTTTAGGTTAAGTCAGGTTCAAGTCAGGTCGAACCTAGACTTAAGGTCGACTTAAGTTCAATATGGGTTGAACTTAAGTTAAGATTTTGAGTTTAGGTTAAGTTAGGTTCAAGTCAGGATGAACCTAGACTTAAGGTCAACTTAAGTTCAATATGGGTTGAACTTAAGTTAAGGTTTGAGTTGGATTAAATTAGGTTCTAGTTGGATTGAACTCGAGTTTAGTTCGGTTTAGGTTAGGTTCGATATGGGTTGAACCTAAGGTATCAGTTAAGTTAGGTTCGATGTGGGTTGAACCTAAGGTTTAGGTTAACTTGAGTTCAAGTTAGATTAGACTCAAGTTATGTTAGGTTTAAGTTAGGTTCAATGTGAGTTGAACCTAAGGTTTAGGTTAACTTGAGTTCAAGTTAGGTTGGACTCAAGTTAGGTTGGGTTTAGGTTAGGTTCAATGTGGGTTGAACCTAAGGTTTAGGTTAACTTGAGTTCAAGTTAGGTTAGGTTTAGGTTAGGTTCAATTTGGGTTGAACCTAAGGTTTAGGTTAACATGAGTTCAAGTTAGGTTGGACTCAAGTAAGGTTAGGTTTAGGTTAGGTTCAATGTGGGTTGAACCTAAGGTTTAGGTTAACTTGAGTTCGAGTTAGGTTGGACTCAAGTTAGGTTAGGTTTAGGTTAGGTTCAATGTGGGTTGAACCTAAGGATTTGGTTAACTTGAGTTCAAGTTAGGTTGGACTCAAGTTAGGTTAGGTTTAAGTTTGGTTCAATGTGGGTTGAACCTATGGTTTAGGTTAACTTGAGTTCAAGTTAGGTTGGACTCCAGTTAGGTTAGGTTTAAGTTATTTTGGACTTGGACTAAAAGGTTGGATTTGGGTCTAATTAAGCCTTAGTTGATTAATGTTTAATAATTAATTAAGTCTAATGTAGTAGACTTAATTAGGATTTGTGTTTGATTAAGTCTTACTTAGTTAAGACTTAATGGTTTAGTTAGGTTTAATGAGTTAGACTTAAATAAGGTTTATGTTTGATTAAACCTTAGTTAGTTAAGGTCTAATGGTTTAATTAGGTCTAATGGGTTAGACCTAATTAGGGTTTAGGTTTGATTAAGTCTAATTTAGTTAAGATTTAATGGTTTAATTAGGTCTAAGGGTTAGACCTAATTAGGGTTTATGTTTGATTAAACCTTAGTTAGTTAAGGTTTAATGGTTTAATTAGGTCTGATGGGTTATACCTAATTAGGGTTTATGTTCGATTAAACCTTAGTTAGTTAAGGTTTAATGGTTTAATTAGGTCTAATGGGTTAGGCCTAATTAGGGTTTATGTTTGATTAAGTCTAATTTAGTTAAGACTTAATGGTTTAATTAGGTCTAAGGGTTAGACTTAATTAAGGTTTATGTTTGATTAAACCTTAGTTATTTAAGGTCTAATGGTTTAATTAGGTCTAATGGGTTAGACCTAATTAGGGTTTAAGTTTGATTAAACCTTTTGTTTAAGGAGGTTAATTAAGTTTAGTATGTCTTTAAACCTAATTAAGGGAGTTTAGTTTTGATTAATTAAGTTTAATATGTCTTTAAACCTTATTATAGGGTGTTTGGTTTTGTGTTAATTAAGTTTAATATGTCCTTAAACTTAATTAAAAAGAGTTTAACTTTTATTAAACCTAATTTAGGTAATGTTTAATTGGTTAATTAAGTTTAGTCTGTCCTTAAACTTAATTAAAGAAGTTTCACTTTTATTAAACCTAATTTAGGTAAGGTTTAATGGGTTAATTATGTTTAGTGTGTCCTTAAACTTAATTGAAGAAGTTTAATTTTTATTAAACCTAATTTAGGTAAGGGTTAATGGGATAATTAAGTTTAGTGTGTCCTTAAACTTAATTAAAGAAGTTTAATTTTTACTAATCCTAATTTAGGTAACGGTTAATTGGTTAATTAAGTTTATTTTGTCCTTAAACTTAATTAAAGAAGTTTAATTTTTATTAAACCTAATTTAGGTAAGGTTTAATTGGCTAGTTAAGTTTATTATGTCTTTAAACTTAATTAAAGAAGTTTAATTTTTATTAAACCTAATTTAGGTAAGGTTTAATTGGTTAATTAAGTTTAGTGTGTCCTTAAACTTAATTAAAGAAGTTTAATTTTTATTAAACCTAATTTAGGTAAGGTTTAATTGGTTAATTAAGTTTATTATGTCTTTAAACTTAATTAAAGAAGTTTGACTTTTATTAAACCTAATTTAGGTAAGGTTTAATGGGTTAATTAAGTTTATTATGTCCTTAAACTTAATTAAAGAAGTTTAATTTTTATTAAACCAAATTTAGGTGAGGTTTAATGGGTTAATTAAGTTTAGTGTGTCCTTAAACTTAATTAAAGAAGTTTAATTTTTATTAAACCAAATTTAGGTGAGGTTTAATGGGTTAATTAAGTTTAGTGTGTCTTTAAACTTAATTAAAGAAGTTTAATTTTTATTAAACCTAATTTAGGTGAGGTTTAATGGGTTAATTAAGTTTAGTGTGTCTTTAAACTTAATTAAAGAAGTTTAATTTTTATTAAACCTAATTTAAGTAAGGTTTAATGGGTTAATTAAGTTTAGTGTGTCTTTAAACTTAATTAAAGAAGTTTAATTTTTATTAAACCTAATTTAAGTAAGGTTTAATGGGTTAATTAAGTCTAGTGTGTCTTTAAACTTAATTAAAGAAATTTATTTTTTATTAAACCTAATTTAAGTAAGGTTTAATGGGTTAATTAAGTTTAGTGTGTCCTTAAACTTAATTAAAGAAGTTTAATTTTTATTAAACCTAATTTAAGTAAGGTTTAATTGGTTAATTAAGTTTAGTGTGTCCTTAAACTTAATTAAAGAAGTTTAACTTTTATTAAACCTAATTTTGGTAAGGTTTAATGGGTTTAAATGTCATTTTAAGCCTTATTTGAATCTAATCTTGTCATTTTAGACTCAAGTGAGGTTTATTATTAGCTCTATCATGAGCTAGAACCATTTTCAAACTTAGATTGTTGATGAAAATAGTTCAATTTTATAAAGGGTCATTTTAGGATCAAAATTATTTAATTAATAAATGATTTTAACCCTAAATTTCCAAATGTCATTCAAGATTGTTTCTATGACTTAGAAATATTTTTCCTAGGGTCATTGTCTGTTGCCCTATCATTCCTAGTCATTTGTATTTTTATTTTCTTAATTTTCAAATTTTTATAATTATTATTTGAAATAATTACAAAGAAAATTGAAAATTCAAGAAAAGTATCCTAGGCATGTTTTCTGTTCTTAGAAAAATTATGGAAGGTCCCTAAGAACATTAATATAAATGCCTCAAAGTTTCATAATTTTCTGATTTGTAAATAATTTTTAATAATTAAAATACTCCAGAGAGTATTTAATTAATTAAAAATTAAATACTGAGAATAAAATTATGATTTTGGTCTCATAATTTTCTCCTCTTCAAGAGCTCTCCACAGGTATTTTTATTTTATTTTTATGACCTCTGGTTAAAAAGATATGAATTTTTGAAGTTTGAAAGGTTAAAAAAAAAGAATTTTTCTTTTTTTTATTCGGCGCCGCCAAAGCTTCCCGCCGTCGACGCGGACACCATACGGCGGGATCTGGGCCATTGATCCATGAAGCGCGGGATCGGACGGCTGAGGAAATTCGGATTTAATTCCAGAAAATTCCATGGCCCTTAAACTTCAAATGTTAATATCTAACTCATTTCTTGACGAAATTGAGTGATTTTTTTTTAAATGCTCATCTGGATGAGAGGTATCTATCCATACGGTGATGATACACTTTTGAACCAGTATGGCACATGATGTATCAAAAATACAATTTATTTTGCAAAGATAAATTCCATACCTTGGCCACAAGCAAATCAAGCTAGATCAGACTTTATGGTTGCCTTCTAGGACCCCAATAGAAGATAATTGTTGCAGCAATTTGTTCCAGAAGTAGGGCTTAGGGAGGAATTTGGAAAAAAGTGCCTAATTTGGGCTGTTTTTGAAAATTGGTCAAATTGGCTCAAATGGGCTGAAACTATGGCTTGGGATTGATCCTAAAAGATTATGGAAGCTCTTAGGAAGAAGTTTTGTGTTGGGAGCAAGAGGGTTTGAGCAGCCTATGGACCTCCCTAAATATTTTTCTCCCTCTTTTCTTGTTTCGGCCATGGGGCCTATTTATAGCAAGGGGATGGTGTTGGCTTGGCTTAGGCTATTCTAGGGGATTACTTACCTCTTCTATCAACCTATTGGGTGATCAATTGGCTGAAGATAGGCTTGGATGCTTCTCCCTAAGTTTGCCATGATGAGTTTCATCTCTTTGTCTCTTGTCCATCGGCTATTGTGGGAGGTGAATGGTGAGCTGCCTATACCTCTCTTAAGAAGCTTACACCTCACTTCTTAGGATTGGCAAATGGTGACACATATGCCTAGCCTTCATCATTACCTTTAACCATGGTGAGGGGGGGGTTTCATGTGTGGTTTTCCTCCCAATTGGTGGGTTGGGAGGTGGAGAAGATGGCGTTGTGTTGGCCGACCACCTTGAGGAAAGATGGTACTTAGGGTGAAGGAGGTGGTGCACCTCACCCCATGCTTAACCATGGATGTTAAGCCATAGGTAATGGGCCTTAAGATGGGCTTAATTAAGTGTTAAATAAGCCTTTAAGATGGTTTAGCCTAATTAATTATGAAGAGGCTAAAAGTTATTTCGTTTCTTCTTTAATTCCCATTTTAATTAATTATTTTATTAACTAAAATTGGTGGAAATTATTTTATTAATCAATTTATTAATTGAAAATAATTTCAAATTAATTAATTGATTATTTTTGTCATTTTTGTTATTTTATGATTTTAATTTAATTTCATTTTATTTAATTATGTCATTTAATTAAAATTTTGAAAATTAAATCATTAATCATTTTAATTAATCAAAATAATTGAAATTAATTATTTGATTAATTTTGTTGTTTTATGGCATTTATGATTTTAATTTAATTTTCATTTTAATTAATTATGTCATTTAATTAAAATTTTAAAAATTAAATCATTAATCATTTTAATTAATCAAAATAATTTTGAAATTAATTATTTGATTAATTTTGTTATTTTTATTTCATTTTTATCTATTTTAATCAAAATAGATAGGTGTTGACCAATTTTGACTTGGGTTGACCCAAGCCAGCCCAAATTGATCAAATTGATTTTAAGAAGTCCAACTCTTGTGATTTTGTCAGTGTGGTGTTTTAAATGTGTCAATGGGTGAAAAGGTTGATTTATGGGTCAACGGGAGCTGGTCATTGGAGTGCGGTACGACCAATTTGACCGAAGTTGACTTTTTGGGTCAAAAGGTTGACTATAGGGTCAACAGGGTAGGTCATTAGGTCTGGTTTGACCAATTTGACCAAAGTTGACATGTTAGGTCAAAAGGTTGACCTATGGGGTCAACATTGTAGGTCACTAGGTTTGGTTTGACCAGTTTGACCAAAGTTGACTTTTTAGGTCAAAAGGTTGACCTATGGGGTCAACAGTGTAGGTCATTAAGTCTGATTTGACCAATTTGACCAAAGTTGACTTTTTAGGTCAAAAGGTTGACCTATGGGGTCAACAGTGTAGGTCATTAGGTCTGGTTTGACTAATTTGACCAAAGTTGACTTTTAGGTAATAAGGGTGACCTATGGGGTCAACAGGGCTGGTCATTAGGTCTGGTTTGACAAATTTGACCAAAGTTGACTTTTTAGGTTAAAAGGTTGACCTATGGGGTCAACAGGATTAGTCATTAGGTCTGGTTTAACCAATTTGACCAATGTTGACTTTTTAGGTCAAAAGGGTGACCTATGGGGTCAACAGGATTGGTCATTAGGTCTGGTTTGACCAATTTGACCAAAGTTGACTTTTTAGGTCATAAGGTTGACCTATGGGGTCAACAGTGTAGGTCATTAGGTCTGGTTTGACCAGTTTGACCAAAGTTGACTTTTTTGGTCAAAAGGTTGACCTATGGGGTCAACATGATTAGTCATTAGGTCTGGTTTGACCAATTTGACCAATGTTGACTTTTTAGGTCAAAAGGGTGACCTATGGGGTCAACAGGGCTGGTCATTGGGTCTGGCTTGACCAATTTGACCAAAGTTGACTTTTTAGGTCATAAGGGAGACCTATGGGGTCAACAGGGTTGGTCACTGGGTCTGGTTTGGCCATTTTGACCAATGTTGACTTTTTAGGTCATAAGGGTGACCTATAGGGTCAATAGGGTTGGTCACTAGGTCTACTTTGACCATTTTGACCAAAGTTGACTTTTCAGGTCAAAAGGGTATTGACTCATTGTAAAATGAGGTCAACAAAAGGGCCCCCAATATGTGTAGAATACTATATAAGCATTCTGCACATATTGGCGTTGACCGAAGTGGTCTAAGAGATGTCTCATAATAGTCAGGGTAAGAGGGGATGTCATATCGCTCCCAGAGGATGTCAGATGTCTTGTTTGTCGGTTCTAAGAAGAGATTTTCTTCTTGTATTTGAAAAGAGATTTATTTGGAGGGAAAATAGATGTCAGATTTCATTTCTCAAAATGTCGATGTCGATATTTTGCTAAAGGAATGTCGTGATTTCCGTGTCAGGAAAGGACGTATATCCTATAACAGGAGGGAGAAAATGGATATCATTTTTCATTTCTCAAAATGTCAATGTCAAGATTTGGTTAAAGGAATGTTGTAATTTTCGTGTCAGGAAAGAACTTTTATCCAATAACCAAAGAGAGAAAATAGATGTCAATTTCTATTTTCCTCAAAATGTCGATGTCAAGATTTGGTTAAAGGAAAGTCGTAATTTCTGTATCAGGAACGAACTTATATCCAATAACCGAAGAGAGAAATTAGATGTCATTTTCTATTTTCCTCAAAATGTCGATGTCAAGATTTGGTTAAAGGAAAGTCGTAATTTTCGTATCAGGAAAGGACTTATATCTAATAACCGAAGAGAGAAAATAGATGTCATTTTCTATTTTTCTCAAAATGTCGATGTCAAGATTTAGTTAGAGGAAAGTCGTAATTTCCGCATCAGGAAAGCACTTATATCCAATAACCGAAGAGAGAAAATAGATGTCATTTTCTATTTTCCTCAAAATGTCGATGTCAAGATTTGGTTAGAGGAAAGTGGTAATTTCCGTATCAGGAAAGGACTTATATCCAATAACCGAAGAGAGAAAATAGATGTCATTTTCTATTTTCCTCAAAAAGTCGATGTCAAGATTTGGTTAAAGGAAAGTCGTAATTTCCGCATTAGGAAAGAACTTATATCCAATAACCGAAGAGAGAAAATAGATGTCATTTTCTATTTTCCTCAAAATGTCGATGTCAAGATTTGGTTAGAGGAAAGTCGTAATTTCCGCATCAGGAAAGGACTTATATCTAATAGCAGAAGAGAGAAAATAGATGTCATTTTCTATTTTCCTCAAAATGTCGATGTCAAGATTTGGTTAGAGGAAAGTCGTAATTTCCGTATCAGGAAAGGACTTATATCCAATAACCGAAGAGAGAAAATAGATGTCATTTTCTATTTTCCTTAAAATGTAGATGTCAAGATTTGGTTAAAGGAAAGTCGTAATTTCCGCATCAGGAAAGAATTTATATCCAATAACCGAAGAGAGAAAATAGATGTCATTTTCTATTTTCCTCAAAATGTCGATGTCAAGATTTGGTTAGAGGAAAGTCGTAATTTCCGTATCAGGAAAGGACTTATATCCAATAACCGAAAAGAGAAAATACATGTCATTTTCTATTTTCCTCAAAATGTCGATGTCAAGATTTGGTTAAAGGAAAGTCGTAATTTTCGTATCAGGGAAGGACTTATATCCAATAACCGAAGAGAGAAAATAGATGTCATTTTCTATTTTCCTCAAAATGTCAATGTCAATATTTGGTTAGAGGAAAGTTGTGATTTCCGTACCAGGAAAGGACTTATATCCAATAACCAAAGAGAGAAAATAGATGTCATTTTCTATTTTTTTCAAAATGTCGATGTCAAGATTTGGTTAGAGGAAAGCCGTGATTTCCACATCAGGAAAGGACTTATATCCAATAACCGAAGAAAGAAAATAGATGTCATTTTTTTTTTCCTTAAAGTGTTAATGTCAAGATTAGGTTAGAGGAAAGTCGTAATTTCTGTATCAGGAAAGGACTGATATCCAATAACTGAAGAGAGAAAATAGATGTCATTTTCTATTTTCCTCAAAATGTCAATGTCAATATTTGGTTAGAGGAAAGCCGAGATTTCCGTACCAGGAAAGGACTTATATCTAATAACCGAATAGAGAAAATAGATGTCATTTTCTATTTTCCTGAAAATGTCGATGTCAAGATTTGGTTAGAGGAAAGCTGTGATTTCCACATCAGGAAAGGACTTATATCTAATAACCGAAGAGAGAAAATAGATGTCATTTTCTATTTTCCTTAAAGTGTCAATGTTAATATTTGGTTAGAGGAAAGCCGTAATTTCCTTATCAGGAAAGGACTTATATCCAATAACCGGATAGAGAAAATGGATGTCATTTTCTATTTTCCTGAAAAATGTCGATGTCAAGATTTGGTTAGAGGAAAGACGAGATTTCCACATCAGGAAAGCACTTATATCCAATAACCGAAGAGAGAAAATAGATGTCATTTTCTATTTTCCTTAAAGTGTCAATGTCAAGATTTGGTTAGAGGAAAGTCGTAATTTCCGCATCAGGAAATGACTTATATCCAATAACCGAAGAGAGAAAATAGATGTCATTTTCTATTTTCCTTAAAATGTCGATGTCAAGATTTGGTTAAAGGAAAGTCGTAATTTCCGCATCAGGAAAGAACTTATATCCAATAACCAAAGAGAGAAAATAGATGTCATTTTCTATTTTCCTCAAAATGTCGATGTCAAGATTTGGTTAGAGGAAAGTCGTAATTTCTGTATCAGGAAAGGACTTATATCCAATAACCGAAGAGAGAAAATAGATGTCATTTTCTATTTTCCTCAAAATGTCGATGTCAAGATTTGGTTAGAGGAAAGCCGTGATTTCCACATCAGGAAAGGACTTATATCCAATAACCGAAGAGAGAAAATAGATGTCATTTTCTATTTTCCTCAAAATGTCTATGTTAAGATTTAGTTAGAGGAAAGCCGTGATTTCCATATCAGGAAAGGACTTACATCCGATAACTGGGAAGAGAAAATGGATGTCATATTCCATTTCTCGGGAACGTCAAATGTTGGTGTCAAGTCAGAGGGATGCCATATTCCTTATCAAGAAATGACTTATATCCAATAACTAGAAAAGAGTGGCAAACTCAAGATGAAGAGTGTATCCGCTGGGGATTTGACCTTTACAGGTCGAAAGATATTAATCATCACAAGTTGTTTGTCATTTTTAATTTACAATCCTTGTTTTAGCATTTTTGGAACTGTTGTTGTATTGTAGACAATTGAGAAAAGAGAGTAAATGTCGTATTCAACTTTCTCAAAAAAAATGTCAATGTCAAAATGTCGATTTTGGAATAGGAATGCGTTTGAGACTTATATCCTTATCCAAAGAAAGGTTGTTAAAGGAAAGCCAATGTCTGATGGTCTTACATCCAATAGCGAGAAAGAGAGTAGATGCCATCTTCCATATAAGGAGGTCTTACACTATCTCTTAGAAACGTCAATGTGGATATGTCGGTTTTGGAATAGGAATGCATATAAGACTTATATCCTATCCAAAGAAAGGTTGCTAAAGGAAAGCCGATATCCGTTGGTCTTACATCCAATAGTGAGAAGAGTAGATGTCATCTTCCATTTAAGGAGGTCTTACACTATCTCTTAGAAATGTCAATGTCAATTTGTCAGTTTTGGTTATTTGTTTCCCAGTTTACAAAACTAGTCATTCATTTTTGTTTATGTCGCATCTTTTTCAAATACTTCCCATTGATTGAGCGTATTATGTCTTCTTGATAGTCTACCAAGCTGGCGGGATTTCCCCAAATGTGTCTTCTTAACAAGCATATGGGCCCTCCCACGAGGATAGGTGTTTGAAGTCCTAAATCCAAATCCACGATCCGAGTCTCCTAGGGTGAACCAATTTATCATGGGGCCGTACAATGCTTGCTAGTCTTCCAAGCTTCCAAGTTCTCTGAGCCGTAATTTCATATTTTTTGTTATTTCGTCTGCGGATGTCATTTATAGGTAAGATCATTGCACTTCAAGTGGAAGCACAACTTAGGGCCCGTTCTTTAGAGCAAAAGATGTTGTTCATGTAGGTTCATAAAGCTTCCATTAATCACCAATTCTATAAAGATCATTCAGATTGTCCTTCAAAAATCACTTTAACATTTCCAAATTGGGATTGGGGTTGGATCTTTGGAAAATTATGACTTCAGAGTATAATTTCCATTAATCTCCAATAACAAAGCCATTTACCTTAGTTCTTTCTTTCTGGGTCTAAGGAATTTTTCGAAAATGTGATCAAAATATCTTTTATTTTCTAAAGATATGTCTGAACCAATTAATAGTCAACCAAAATACGAGATCACTTAATTCTTTCCTGAATATAATATCGGAAGAATTTTCTTAAGACGTTTTTCAAGATTTATCAATTAGGGGAGAATTTGAACACCAATTTTTGATTTTATGCTCACCTCAAGCTTCTTCTCAGGGAATTACTATAACTGGTGGAGCATGTTAAAGATTTTGAATGTTTGAATTGAGACACCAATTTTTTATTTTATGCCCACCTCAAGTTTCTTTTCAGAAACATCTTTTTTCTTTTCTTTTCTTTTTTTTTGTTTTTTTGTTTTTTTTTTGGTAGGGCATGTTTTAAGGGTTTTGAATGTCCAAACTCCCCTAATTAATAATTCTCAAATATTTCTTAAGACGAATTCTGAGATATTATAACTCATTCAGAAGTCAGGACCCAATCACATGGCAGAAGATTAAGAGGCTCGTGACATCTTTAGTCGATTACTTGCATTTTGATCACAATATTTTATTTTTCATTTAGGACCCAGTCTGAAAATTTAAGATAAAGGGCCCAGTTATTAGGGCATTAATTTCATTTTCCCCTTGAAATCATAATTTTCTTGTCAAAATGTCAGATTTTTGTCTTGGATTCTTCCTTTATGAGTTGTCATTTTATCAATAGGTGAATGAGAAGAATATTTCCAAAGATATTAAATTCAAAGATTTCAAATTTCATTCTACCTCACAGATCAATTTGGGTTTTATTTCCAAAGATATTAGATCAAATTTCATCCCTCGTCACAGATCAATTTTCATTTCTCCACAAAGGACATGCTAGTTGACTAGTCCTAGAACTAGACTAAACATAGATCAGATTTTCACTCCAGTTGATTTCTTTCTTTCTGCAAAGCTGTCCTAAGGGAAACCCTTGATGGAGTTCATCCAAAAGTGATCGTCTTCCCAAATTTGATTAATGATTTTGATAGTAGACTATTTGGTCGATTGACAAATCATAACCTTGAGGGTAAGAAAAAGATCAACCAGAGGAGTGGTTCAGAGGTTGTGAAAAGCATAACCATGAAGAATAGGTTCATAGGCCATGAAACCTAAGGAAGTGGTTCAGAGGCTGTAAAAAGCATAACCACGAAGAATAGGTTCAGAGGCCATAAAGGCATAACCTAGGGAAATGGTTCAGAGGCTATAAAAAGCATAACCACCAAGCCAGATAAACTGAACATGTTTGGCTGAGAAAGTATTTGCCTGAACTTATTCAAAACGACAATATTGGTCTGTCTGACAACAGAATTGATGAACACTCCGTACCTGGGTGGGAAGGGAGGGAACACATGTTGTTTTTGTATGTCTTTTATGTCATTTTGGTCTGTCGATTATGGAAATGTAAGACTCTAGGATTTGTTTGTCATAAACAAATCTTTGAATCGAAGAGGTATTAGTTCTATTTTACTCGAGATCGAGTAAGATATAAAATTAAAGAAATGATTATTTAGTATTTCAAAAGACAAATTGTCATAGTCATGAGGACAAATTGATTAACCAAAGATGGGGAGAGAGAATGTCCCCAGCAGAGTCGCCACTCTTTGATGGCGATGAAAATATATTTTTGTTCGCATGTCGTCGCCGACAATTCCTGTATCATGTCAATGTCAAGGAGTCGCCACTCTCTTTCTCTATTCATTACCCTAATTCTTATTCTACTTAGACTTATTGTCAGATGTCTTTGGAGAATTTGAAGAAGGATTAATCTTGATAGAGATTGAGAGAAAAAGAGCTCGAATGATAATCTCATAGAAAAAGTCTTCGATTGTGTAATTGCGAAGTTTTTCATATAAGAAGATCACATGAAGATCTTGGATAACCAGAGAGATCTTGTAGGTAAAATACCTATCCTGAGTTCTTTAATCTCTTATAGGAGCAAGCTCCTATAGTTAATTACATCCCGAGCAATTAATACTGCCTAGGAAAACTCCCGATTAAGGTTATCATTTATCCTCGAAAAAGTGTAACTGTTGTTGTGGCAGTGCGTTTCTGAAGAATCGATACTACCAGAAAATTTTATTTATGTTGGGTGGATGTCGTTGCTTTGTTATGTTATGTTTTGTTATTTTGGTTTCATGTCATGTGATATGTCGAGATGTCGTAGTTTGTATGTCGTGTCATGTCATAATATGATGTCGTAATGTCATGTCATTTTATGTCATGTCTTAATGTGATGTCATAATGTCATAAGATGTCGTGATTAATATCTCGATTTGTCATGAGATATTTTATCTCCTATAAGAAGATGTCGTTATTATGTCATGAGATAACTTCTATGATGTCAAGAAGATATTATTATTTATTTATTTTTGTTATCTTGTTTATGATTTCCTTTTGTTTTAAGTTTTGGTTTTGTGGCCATCTCAATTTTATTTTGTCATGTCATATTGTCATTTTCTTGTTTTGGTTTAATGTCATGTCATCGTTTTGTTGTGGTATAGAAATGTCATTGTATGTTGATGTCATGTCGATTAATGATTTTGTCGTTTTTTTCATATTTTGTGGCTAACCTAATAGTTCAGTTGTCTGTGTTGTCATGTCATTTTTGCTTTGTTGTTTGTAGAAAGTTTAGGTTTTGTGGCTATCCTAAAAGTCCTGGTTTTCTCGTTAATGTTCCGACGTTGACGTCTGCAAAATAGAGTTAGCACACCCTGTAACATGCAAAAAAAATCTAAACTAAACTTCATGTCTTCATCCTGGAAGGAAAACAAAGTTAGAAGCCTTGTCATATCAAGATATTTAGATTACCTGGTCAAAGTGTCTGTTGATCCAGAGTTGTCTGATGTCCAAAAGTGGTTGAGATGTCGGTTTAGATTTATGTCAATTTATGTTTAAATTTTGATTTGTCTTGAATATTGATTTGGGTTGGATTTTGGATTTTATATCGATTTGGATTTGATTTTGGATTTTATGTCAATTTCGGTTTAATTTTATGTCGAGTTAAGTTCAACGTGGGTCGAACTTTAAGAATTATGATGTCATATGTTAAGTTAAATTCGATACGAGATCGAACTTAAGAACTATGTCAATTCATGTCGTGTTAAGTTCGATCATATCGATTTATGTCGAATTATATCAATTTATGTTGAGTTCTATTGAGTTTGGTTCAAAATGTCGGTTAATGTCATTTAATGTCGGTGTTTATTGAATTTGGTTTGAAATGTCATTTAATGTTGAATTTAATTTGAAATGTCGATTAATGTCATTTAATATCGGTGATTGTTTAATTTGGTTTGAAATGTCAGATTAATGTCGGTTATGTCGATTTTGGTTTGAAATGTCGAATTTATGTCGATTATGTCGATATTCGTTTGAAATGTCGAATTTATGTCGGTTATGTCGATTTTTGTTTGAAATGTCAAATTTATGTCGATTTTGTCAATTAAATGTTTGGTTTTGTCGATTAATTGTTTAGAATGTTAAATTTATGTTGATTATGTCGATTTTGGTTTAGAATGTCGATTTTATGACGGTAATGTTGATTTTTATTTGGAATGTCAAATTTATGTTGATCATGTTAATTTATGTTTGAAATGTCAAATTTATGTTGATTATGTCGATTAATTGTTTGGAATGTCAAATCTATGTCGATTATGTCGATTTTGGTTTATAATGTCGATTTTATGTCAGTTGTGTTTGAAATGTCGAATTTATGTCGATTATGTCGAAATGTCAAATTTATGTTGATCATGTCGATTTATGTTTGAAATATCAAATTTATGTTGATTATGTCGATTTGAGTTCAATTTTGTCGATTTTAGTTCAACTTGGGTTGAACCTAAGATTTATGTCGATTTAGGTTCAATTTGAGTTAAATCTAAGGTTTGTGTCGATTTAGGTTCAATTTGGGTTGAACCTATGGTTTATGTCGATTTAGATTCAATTTGGGTTGAATCTAAGGTTTATGTCGATTTAGATTCAATTTGAGTTGAACCTAAGGTTTATGTCGATTCAATTTGGGTTGAACCTAAGGTTTATGTCGATTTAGGTTCAATTTGGGTTGAACCTAAGGTTTATGTCGATTTAGATTCAATTTGGGTTAAATCTAAGGTTTATGTCGATTTAGAAGCAATTTGGGTTTAACCTAAGGTTTATGTTGATTTAGATTCAATTTGGGTTGAATCTATGGTTTACGTCGATTTAGATTCAATTTGGATTGAATCTAAGGTTTATGTGGATTTAGATTCAATTTGGGTTGAATCTAAGGTTTATGTCGATTTAGGTTCAATTTGGGTTGAACCTATGGTTTATGTCGATTTAGATTCAATTTGGGTTGAACCTAAAGTTTATGTTCAGTTTAGTAGAGTTAGGTTCATTGTTAGTTGAACCTAAGGTTTAGATTTGGATTTAAGTTCAATGTAGGTTGAACATAAGTTAGGTTTTGGTTTAGGTTCAGGTTGAGTTGAACCTAAGGTTTAGGTTTGGACTTAAGTTCGATGTAGGTTGAACTTAAGTTAGGTTAAGATTAGGTTCATGTATGTTGAACATAAGGTTTATGCCAAGCTAAGTTGAGTTAGGTTCACTTTCAGTTGAACCTAAGGTTTCAATATGAGTTGAACATAAGTTAGGTTTAGGTTAGACTTAGGTTCATGTCATGTTAAACCTAAGTATGATTTGACTTAAGTCTAATATGGGTTAGACTTAAGTTAGGTTAAGATTAAACTTAGGTTCATGTCAGGTTGAACCTATGTATGGTTTGACTCAAGTCTAATGTAGGTTAGTCTTAAGTTTCGGTTTGACTTAGGTTCATGTCGAGATGAACCTAAGAATGATTTGACTTAAGTCTAATGTAGATTAGACTTAAGTTAGGTTTAGGTTATGTTAGATTCAATGTAATTTGAACCTAAAGTTTAGATTAACTTGAGTTTAAGTTAGGTTGAATCCAGACTTAAGGTCGACTTAAGTTCAATATGGGTTGAACTTAAGTTAAGTTTTGAGTTTAGGTTAAGTTAGGTTCAAGTCGGGTTGGTCGACTTAAGTTCAATATGGGTTGAACTTAAGTTAAGGTTTGAGTTTAGGTTAAGTTAGGTTCAATTCAGGTTGAACCTATACTTAAGGTCGACTTAAGTTCAATATGGGTTGAACTTAAGTTAAGGTTTGAGTTTAGGTTAAGTTAGGTTCAATTCAGGTTGAACCTAGACTTAAGGTCGACTTAAGTTCAATATGGGTTGAACTTAAGTTAAGTTTTGAGTTTAGGTTAAGTCAGGTTCAATTCAGGTTGAACCTAGACTTAAGGTCGACTTAAGTTCAATATGGGTTGAACTTAAGTTAATTTTTGAGCTTAGGTTAGGTCATGTTCAAGTCGGGTCAAACCTAGACTTAAGGTCGACTTAAGTTCAATATGGGTTGAACTTAAGTTAAGATTTTGAGTTTAGGATAAGTTAGGTTCAAGTCAGGATGAACCTAGACTTAAGGTCAACTTTAAGTTCAATATGGGTTGAACTTAAGTTAAGTTTTGAGTTTAGGTTAAGTCAGGTTCAATTCAGGTTGAACCTAGACTTAAGGTCGACTTAAGTTCAATATGGGTTGAACTTAAGTTAAGTTTTGAGTTTATGTTAAGTTAGGTTCAAGTCAGGATGAACCTAGACTTAAGGTCAACTTAAGTTCAATTTGGGTTGAACTTAAGTTAAGTTTTGAGTTTAGGTTAAGTCAGGTTCAATTCAGGTTGAACCTAGACTTAAGGTCGACTTAAGTTCAATATGGGTTGAACTTAAGTTAAGTTTTGAGTTTAGGTTAAGTCAGGTTCAATTCAGGCTGAACCTAGACTTAAGGTCGACTTAAGTTCAATATGGGTTGAACTTAAGTTAAGTTTTGAGTTTAGGTTAGGTTAGGTTCAAGTCAGAATGAACCTAGACTTAAGGTCAACTTAACTTCAATATGGGTTGAACTTAAGTTATGTTTTGAGTTTAGGTTAAGTCAGGTTCAATTCAGGTTGAACCTAGACTTAAGGTTGACTTAAGTTCAATATGGGTTGAACTTAAGTTAAGTTTTGAGTTTAGGTTAAGTCATGTTCAAGTCGGGTCGAACCTAGTCTTAAGGTCGACTTAAGTTCAATATGGGTTGAACTTATGTTAAGATTTTGAGTTTAGGTTAAGTTAGGTTCAAGTCAGGATGAACCTAGACTTAAGGTCAACTTAAGTTCAATATGGGTTGAACTTAAGTTAAGGTTTGAGTTGGATTAAATTAGGTTCTAGTTGGATTGAACTCAAGTTTAGTTCAGTTTAGGTTAGGTTTAATATGGGTTGAACCTAAGGTTTCAAGTTAAGTTAGGTTTGATGTGGGTTGAACCTAAGGTTTAGGTTAACTTGAGTTCGAGTTAGATTGGACTCAAGTTATGTGAGGTTTAAGTTAGGTTCAATGTGGGTTGAACCTAAGGTTTAGGTTAACTTGAGTTCAAGTTAGGTTGGACTCAAGTTAGGTTGGGTTTAGGTTAGGTTCAATGTGGGTTGAACCTAAGGTTTAGGTTAACTTGAGTTCAAGTTAGGTCGGACTCAAGTTAGGTTAGGTTTAGGTTAGGTTCAATGTGGGTTGAACCTAAGGTTTAGGTTAACATGAGTTCAAGTTAGGTTGGACTCAAGTTAGGTTAGGTTTAGGTTAGGTTCAATGTGGGTTGAACCTAAGGTTTAGGTTAACTTGAGTTCAAGTTAGGTTGGACTCAAGTTAGGTTAGGTTTAGGTTAGGTTCGATGTGGGTTGAACCTGAGGTTTTGGATAACTTGAGTTCGAGTTAGGTTGGACTCAAGTTAGGTTAGGTTTAAGTTAGGTTCGATGTGGGTTGAACCTAAGGTTTAGGTTAACTTGAGTTCGAGTTAGGTTGGACTCGAGTTAGATTAGGTTTAAGTTATGTTGGACTTGGACTAAAAGGTTGGATTTGGGTCTAATTAAACCTTAGTTGATTAAGGTTTAATAATTAATTAAGTCTAATGTAGTAGACTTAATTAGGATTTGTGTTTGATTAAGTCTTACTTAGTTAAGACTTAATGGTTTAATTAGGTCTAATGAGTTAGACTTAATTAAGGTTTATGTTTGATTAAACCTTAGTTAGTTAAGGTCTAATGGTTTAATTAGGTCTAATGGGTTAGACCTAATTAGGGTTTAGGTTTGATTAAGTCTAATTTAGTTAAGACTTAATGGTTTAATTAGGTCTAAGGGTTAGATCTAATCAGGGTTTATGTTTGATTAAGTCTAATTTAGTTAAGACTTAATGGTTTAATTAGGTCTAAGGGTTAGACTTAATTTATGTTTGATTAAACCTTAGTTAGTTAAGGTTTAATGGTTTAATTAGGTCTAATGGGTTAGGCCTAATTAGGGTTTATGTTTGATTAAGTCTAATTTAGTTAAGACTTAATGGTTTAATTAGGTCTAAGGGTTAGACTTAATTAAGGTTTATGTTTGATTAAACCTTAGTTAGTTAAGGTCTAATGGTTTAATTAGGTCTAATGGGTTAGACCTAATTAGGGTTTAAATTTGATTAAACCATATGTTTAAGGAGGTTAATTAAGTTTAGTATGTCTTTAAACCTAATTAAGGGAGTTTAGTTTTGATTAATTAAGTTTAATATGTCTTTAAACCTAATTAAAGGGTGTTTGGTTTTGTGTTAATTAAGTTTAATATGTCCTTAAACTTAATTAAAAAGAGTTTAACTTTTATTAAACCTAATTTAGGTAAGGTTTAATTGGTTAATTAAGTTTAGTCTGTCCTTAAACTTAATTAAAGAAGTTTCACTTTTATTAAACCTAATTTAGGTAAGGTTTAATGGTTTAATTAAGTTTAGTGTGTCCTTAAACTTAATTGAAGAAGTTTAACTTTTATTAAACCTAATTTAGGTAAGGTTTAATGGGTTAATTAAGTTTAGTGTGTCCTTAAACTTAATTGAAGAAGTTTAACTTTTATTAAACCTAATTTAGGTAAGGTTTAATGGGTTAATTAAGTTTAGTGTGTCCTTAAACTTAATTGAAGAAGTTTAATTTTTATTAAACCTAATTTAGGTAAGGTTTAATTGTTTAATTAAGTTTAGTGTGTCTTTAAACATAATTAAAGAAGTTTAATTTTTATTAAACCTAATTTAGGTAAGGTTTAATTGGTTAATTAAGTTTAGTGTCCTTAAACTTCATTAAAGAAGTTTAATTTTTATTAAACCTAATTTAGGTAAGGTTTAATTGGTTAATTAAGTTTATTATGTCTTTAAACTTAATTAAAGAAGTTTGACTTTTATTAAACCTAATTTAGGTAAGGTTTAATTGGTTAATTAAGTTTAGTGTGTCCTTAAACTTAATTCAAGAAGTTTAATTTTTATTAAACCTAATTTCGGTAAGGTTTAATGGGTTAATTAAGTTTAGTATGTATTTAAACTTAATTCAAGAAGTTTTTTTTTATTAAACCTAATTTAGGTAAGGTTTAATGGGTTAATTAAGTTTAGTGTGTACTTAAACTTAATTAAAAAAGTTTAGTTTTTATTAAACCTATTTTAAGTAAGTTTTAATGGGTTAATAAAGTTTAGTGTGTCTTTAAACTTAATTAAAGAAGTTTAATTTTTATTAAACCTAATTTAGGTAAGGTTTAATGGGTTAATTAAGTTTAGTGTGTCTTTAAACTTAATTAAAGAAGTTTAATTTTTATTAAACCTAATTTAGGTAAGGTTTAATGGGTTAATTAAGTTTAGTGTGTCCTTAAACTTAATTAAAAAAGTTTAATTTTTATTAAACCTAATTTAGGTAAGGTTTAATGGGTTAATTAAGTTTAGTGGGTCTTTAAACTTAATTAAAGAAGTTTAGTTTTTATTAAACCTAATTTAAGTAAGGTTTAATGGGTTAATTAAGTTTAGTGTGTCCTTAAACTTAATTAAAAAAGTTTAATTTTTATTAAACCTAATTTAAGTAAGGTTTAATTGGTTAATTAAGTTTAGTGTGTCCTTAAACTTAATTAAAGAAGTTTAAGTTTTATTAAACCTAATTTAGGTAAGGTTTATTGGGTTTAAATGTCATTTTAAGCCTTAATTGAATCTAATCTTGTCATTTTAGACTCAAGTGAGGTTTATTTTTAGTCTATCATAAACTAGAACCATTTTCAAACTTAGATTGTTGATGAAAATAGTTCAATTTTATAAAGGGTCATTTTAGGATCAAAATTATTTAATTAATAAATGATTTTAATCCTAAATTTCCAAATGTCATTCAAGATTGTTTCTATGACTTAGAAATATTTTTCCTAGGGTCATTGTCTGTTGCCCTATCATTCCTAGTCATTTGTATTTTTATTTTCTTAATTTTCAAATTTTTATAATTATTATTTGAAATAATTACAAAGAAACTTGAAAATTCAAGAAAAGTATCCTAGGCATGTTTTCTGTTCTTAGAAAAATTATGGAAGGTCCCTAAGAACATAAATATAAATGCCTCAAAGTTTCATAATTTTTTGATTTGTAAATAATTTTTAATAATTAAAATGCTCCAGAGAGTATTTAATTAATTAAAAATTACATACTAAGAATAAAATTATCATTTTGGTCTCATAATTTTCTCCTCTTCAAGAGCTTTCTACAGGTATTTTTATTTTATTTTTATGACTCTGGTTAAAAAGATATGAATTTTTGAAGTTTGAAGGGTTAAAAAAAAAAGAATTTTTCTTTTTTTTTTATTCGGCGCCGCCAAAGCTTCCCACCGTCGACGCGTGTCCTCGGACGCGTCGAACGGGCGGGAAGATCTCGTGCAACGGGCGGACAGCGGACACCATACGGCGGGATCTGGGCTGTTGATCCGCGAAGCGCGGGATCGGACGGGTGAGGAAATTCGGATTTAATTCCAGAAAATTCCATGTCCCTTAAACTTCAAATGTTAATATCTCACTCATTTCTTGACGAAATTGAGTGATTTTTTTTTTTTAAAATGCTCATCTGGATGAGAGGTATCTATCCACACGGTGATGATACACTTTTGAACCAGTATGGCATATGATTTATCAAAAATATGATTTATTTTGCAAAGATAAATTCCATACCTTGGCCACAAGAAAATCAAGCTAGATCAGACTTTATGGTTGCCTTCTAGGACCCCAATAGAAGATAATTGCTGCAGCAATTTGTTCCAGAAGTTGGGCTTAGGGAGGAATTTGGAAAAAAGTGCCTAATTTGGGTACGTTTTTGAAAATTGGTCAAATTGGCTCAAATGGGCTGAAACTATGGCTTGGGATTGATCCTAAAAAATTATGGAAGCTCTTAGGAAGAAGTTTTGTGTTGGGAGCAAGAGGGTTTGAGCAGCCTATGGACCTCCCTAAATATTTTTCTCCCTCTTTTCTAGTTTCGGCCATGGGGCCTATTTATAGCAAGGGGATGGTGTTGGCTTGGATTAAGTTGTTCTAGGGGATTACTTACCTCTTCTATCAGCCTTTTGGGTGATCAATTGGCTGTAGATAGGCTTGGATGCTTCTCCCTATGTTTTCCATGATAAGTTTCATCTCTTTGTCTCTTGTTCATCGGCTATTGTGGGAGGTGAATGGTGAGCTGCCTATACCTCTCTTAAGAAGCTTACACCTCACTTCTTAGGCTTGGCAAATGGTGACACATATGCCTAGCCTTCATCATTACATTTAACCATGGTGAGGGGGGTTTCATGTGTGGTTTTCCTCCCATTGGGTGGCTTGGGAGGTGGAGAAGATGACCTTGTGTTGGCCGGCCACCTTGAGGAAAGATGGTGCTTAGGGTGAAGGAGGTGGTGACACCTCACCCCATGCATAACCATGGATGTTAAGCCATGGGTAACAGGCCTTAAGATGGGCATAATTAAGTGTTAAATAAGCCTTTAAGATGGTTTAGCCTAATTAATTATGAAGAGGCTAAAAGTTATTTCATTTCTTCTTTAATTCTCATTTTAATTAATTATTTTATTAACTAAAATTGGTGGAAATTATTTTATTAATCAATTTATTAGTTGAAAATAATTTCAAATTAATTAATTGATTATTTTTGTCATTTTTGTTATTTTATGATTTTAATTTAATTTTCATTTTAATTAATTATGTCATTTAATTAAAATTTTGAAAAATAAATCATTAATCATTTTAATTAATCAAAATAATTTTGAAATTAATTATTTGATTAATTTTGTTGTTTTATGTCATTTTATGATTTTAATTTAATTTTCATTTTAATTAATTATGTCATTTAATTAAAATTTTGAAAATTAAATCATTAATCATTTTAATTAATCAAAATAATTTTGAAATTAATTATTTGATTAATTTTGTTATTTTTTTCATTTTTATCTATTTTAATCAAAAAAGATAGGTGTTGATCAATTTTGACTTGGGTTGACCCAAGTCGACCCAAATTGATCAAATTGATTTTAAGATGTCCAATTCTTGTGATTTTGTCATTGTGGTGTTTTAAATGTGTCGGTGGGTGAAAAGATTTATTTATGGGTCAACGGGATCTGGTCATTGGGTCTGGTCTGACCAATTTGACCAAAGTTGACTTTTTGGGTCGAAAAGGTTGACCTATGGGGTCAACAGGGTAGGTCATTAGGTCTGGTTTGACCAATTTGACCAAAGTTGACATTTTAGGTCAAAAGGTTGACCTATGAGGTCAACAGTGTAGGTCAGTAGGTCTCGTTTGACCAGTTTGACCAAAGTTGATTTTTTAGGTCAAAAGGTTGACCTATGGGTCAACAGTGTAGGTCATTAGGTCTGATTTGACCAATTTGACTAAAGTTGACTTTTTAGGTCAAAAGGTTGACCTATGGGGTCAACAGTGTAGGTCATTAGGTCTGGTTTGACCAATTTCACCAAAGTTGACTTTTTAGGTCATAAGGGTGACTTATGGGGTTAACAGGGCTGGTCGTTAGGTCTGGTTTGACCTATTTGACCAAAGTTGACTTTTTATGTCAAAAGGTTGACCTATGGGGTCAACAGGATTAGTCATTAGGTCTGGTTTGACCAATTTGACCAATGTTGACTTTTTAGGTCAAAAGGGTGACCTATGGGATCAACAAGATTGGTCATTAGGTCTGGTTTGACCAATTTGACCAAAGTTGACTTTTTAGGCCATATGGTTGACCTATGGGGTCAACAGTGTAGGTCACTAGGTCTGATTTGACCAGTTTGACCAAAGTTGACTTTTTAGGTCAAAAGGTTGACCTATGGGGTCAACAGGATTAGTCATTAGGTCTGGTTTGACCAATTTGACCAATGTTGACTTTTTAGGTCAAAAGGGTGACCTATGGGGTCAACAGGGCTGGTCATTGGGTCGGTTTGACCAATTTGATCAAAGTTGACTTTTTAGGTCATAAGGATGACCTATGGGGTCAACAGGGTTGGTCACTGGGTCTGGTTAGACCTTTTTGACCAATGTTGACTTTTTAGGTCATAAGGGTGACCTATGGGGTCAACAGGGTTGGTCACTAGGTCTAGTTTGACCATTTTGACCAAAGTTGGCTTTTCAGGTCAAAAGGGTATTGACTCATTGTAAAATGAGGTCAACAATAGTCTCCTTCTTCCTTTAATCAAAGGAAACCCCAAGTATTTAAGTGGATAACAAGCTTCTTTAAATCCAGTAAAATCAGAAATCCAGTTTCTTATATGGACATTCATACAGGAGCTAGGAAGAAATTTACATTTGGATTTATTGAAAATCGAAACCGAAACCTCTTGATGCTTGGCCAAAGTTTTCATAATGTGTTTAATAGAGCCTTTGCTTCCATTACATAAGACAATGACATCATCTGCATAAGCCAGATGACTAATTAGTAGATTAGATCTATGTTGGAATTGGACATTTCAATGGTTGAGTTGCAGCTGATTCAGCATTCTAGAGAAATAGTCAAATACCAATATAAAGATATAAGGGGATAAGGGATCCCTTTGTTTAATCCCTCTACCAGATTGAAAGAATCCATGGCTACTTCCATTAATCAAAATACTATAATAATTGTTTTGAAGCCATCTAGAAATCAAGTTACGGAAATCGATACCAAATCCTCTAGCGACAAGAACCTCCAATACAAAGCCCAGTCGACGGAATCAAAAGCTTTGGATAAATCTAATTTAATAATTATGTTAGAGCTTCTACAAGCTTTATCAATGTCATTGAGTAGTTCCTGTGCTAAAAGCACATTATCAGAAATATTTCTTCCTTTAATATAAGCAGATTGATTAGCTGAAATCAGTTCAGATAGAAAAGGCTGCAGTCTTTCCACAATAATCTTGCTAAGAATCTTAGAAAAAATGGAAGAGATACAAATGGGTCGAAAATCATGCCAACTAGTTTTAATTTTATCTTTAGGAATAAGTAAAATGGAGGAAGCAGCAAAGTATTTAGGGAGCTCTACCCCCCTGAAAAAATGCTTTAGCAGCAGTAATCAATTTGCCTTTGATTATACCCCAATATCTTTTATAGAAATCAGATGAAAACCCATTAGGACCAGCTATTTTATTAAAATCCATGGAGTTAATAACATTAAGTATCTCCTCCTCATCAGGGATCTGGATTAGATTATCACCATTAACTTTGAGAATTCCATCTCTTAATAACTCAGTAAACAATAAATCAGTATTGGTGGGTTTGAAAGAAAAGAGCTTCTGAAAATACCCAATAGCATCATTAGCAATATCTTGAGAGTTATATAACCAACCCTTTAGATCAGACTTGATTTTAAAAATAGTATTAATTGATCTCATGTATTTGATTACAGCATGAAAGTATTTGGAATTTCGATCTCCATAAAGAAAATGATTAGCAGAAGCTTTTTGTAATAAAAATAATTCCTCATTAGCTATAGCAGTACTTAATTTTTCATTAGCTTCATACAGTTGAGATTCAGTACAAATACCTAACTCCACCTCTATCTCCTTAGCTTTAACAAGGTTTTCAGCTTTGATGATGTTTTCAGTCAGATTACCAAAAACGTTCCAGTTCCAATCATTTAAAGCCTTAGCCAATACTTTTTGAGATTACCAACGTTGTACCATAGGATCAGCCTTTGAAAAAACCTGAGGACAAACCCAATTGTCCTCAATCACTTTTTGGAAAGAAGGATGAGTAGACCACACATTTAAGTATCAGAAAGATTTATTCCTAACAGTAGGCATTATAGAAAAGATAGCTAGCAGAGGGGCATGATCAGAACCAATTCGAGCAAAATGCTGCACCTAGGATATGAGGAGCATATCTAACCAAGCCTGATTAGCTAATAGCCTATCAAGCCTTTCATAAATATTACCTCTCTTCCAAGTGAAAGGAGACCCTTCAAATCCAAGATCAAATAGATTAGCTTCTCTAATATGATTGGAGAAATTGAGCATATCTTGTAACTTTGGAGCTCTACAACCCTTCTTCTCACTAGGATGAGCAATAGAATTAAAATCTCCCCCAACAAGCCAACCTTGATCAACATTCTGCCCAATAATGTGCAAATGATTCCATAGCTCCTTTTATCATTGATGGAAGAAGCAGCATAAATAAATGTAGCAAAACCACTGAAATGCTCCAGCTCAAAATGAAAATGCAGAAATTGAGAATGATCTAGAATTATATCAATTTTTAACTCTTTCCTACAGAATAACCAAATCTTGTTGGAAGAGTTAGAAATAAAGTTGAAACCTTTGAATTTATTGGTGAATCTACCAAGATTAGATTTCACCAAGGGTTCAAGTAAAACAACCACCCAAAATTTATGAATCCTGTTCAAACTCATTAATCTATTAAGGGAGCTAGGATTTGCCACTCCCCTAATATTCTAACAGATGAATTTAATCATTAGGCATAGCTCTTCCCCCTCTAGTCAAACTTGAGAAGGAAGGAGTAGATGCACTTGAAGGTATGATATTAGCATCAGAAAGATGTTTCAATTTTAAAGATTTTTTCTTTTTACTTTTACGCACTACCCAGATCACTTTGCAATTCTTTATTTATAGCGATTTGTGTTGATAGTTACTTCGATGCTTGATTTGATCCTTATCTTTGAAAAATAGGATAATTGGTATTCTGATGTAATGCTTCCCCAGCCATATGTGTAGCATTCTTATTAGTATCAGTTGAATTTTCAGAAACAGGAGCAGTAGATAAACCCATAGAATCTTTACCAAAATCCACAGCATACATCTCTTTTTGTGGCTCAAGAGCAAGATCAATCACAATATGAGTCGATAAAACATCGAGTTACCGGGCATATTGTCATCCAAAGCAGGTTTCGGTGGAAGGTACGATATCGGTAACCAATTCAGTGACTGTAGAATTTTGGACAAGAATAGAATTCCCCACAACATTGTTGTCATCAGAAATAATAAAAGTTTGCTCATTACCTCCAGCAGTAGTAGTATCTACATCATTAACAATCAAATTTCACTTCACAGCATCACTATTTAAGTTATCAGTTTTACTTTTAATAGGTCTCAGATTAGGCTGAAGTCTGTAACAAAGATCCTTGGAATGCCCAAACATTTTACAATGATGGCAGTACACAGGTCTTTGTTCCATCACAATAGGTTGCGAAAACCCATTATGTGGAGATCCTAGCCAAAACTCATCAATATCAGGAAGTGTGATGTCTCTTTCCATAAGAATTCTAGCCAAAGAAGGCCTAGACAAATTGAAGGTGGACACATCCAATTTCAGTGGTCTTCCAATTGCAGTCCCAATGGCATAAATAACTTGGTGGTTGAAGAAGTGCAGTTTCAGATTAGGCTATCTATACCAAATGGGAACTATTAGAGCCTCTTGATTAGGATCAAAATCTAGAGACCATTTCAGTATCTTCATATATTTCCCCTCTATCACTAAAACCTTCTTTGAGAATATGTTGGCATAATCTTCTTCTTTAGATAAATGTATCATTATATGCCTCCCATCAAAAAGTCCAATCTTCCAATTACCCATTAATTTGAAATCCTCAAAACATTTTCTAATAAGATCCATCTTTGGATGTCCATATTGGAATTTACCAATCAATGTAAACTTATGAAGATCAACCAAAGAGGACGACTCATTATCGAGAGAATATGAGGGCGAGGTTTACCCCTTTCTTGACCACCTGCTTAATGAAAGGGCAGTCACCCTTTCAGCCCGCAGAATCATGATAAATTTAAGGGAAGATAAGTTTATCATGATGATTCCCCAAACCATTCCCAACAACCTCAAGGAAAGAAGCCTTCACAGGAGGAGCAGCCATCGGAAAATGATCGAAAAGATCAAGAACTCCCCAAAAGAAAAACACAGCAACACCCCAAGATTCTCCAGAAATCCAAGGACCATAATTCAACTAGAATTTTGAAACAATCAAAACCCGGAAATCACCAGAACCAATGAAGGAAGAACAGTTAGATCTCCAAAAAAGGAATCCAACATAACCAGAATTGAAAAATAAAGCCCGGGAAACAGAAGACAAGACGAAGAAGATTTTGAAATTAAAAGAAATAATTTCAAACCAAAGAAATAGCAAGGATCAAACAATCAAAACTCAACAGAACTGAAAGAAAACGAGAACACCTCAAGAATCCTTCCTAAAAATCTGGAGCTTCTCTCTCATCCCCCATCATAGCCCCATATATATAGTTAAATAAATTATAAATAAATAAATTTATATATGTTATTTTGTTATTTTAAATTTTTTAAGTACGAGTACATTATTTATAAATATAATTTAATTATAAAAATATTTAATAGTTAAATAAATTATAAATAAATAAATATAAATTTGTATATATAAATTTATATTATATTGTTTTTTATTTTAAATATTTTAAGTATAGTATATTATTTTAAAATATAATTTAATTATAAAAATATTTAATAGCTAAAAAAATTATAAATAATTAAATAAATAAACAAATATATATATATATATATATATATATATATATATATATATATATATATATATATATATATATATATATATATATATATATATATATATTATAAATAAATAAATAAATAAACAAATAAATAATTAAATAAACAAATAAATAATTAAATAAACATATATATATATATATATATATATACATATATTTATTTACAAATATATATATATATATATATATATATATATATATATATATATATATATATATATATATATATATATATATATATATATTTGTAAATAAATATATGTATATATATATATATATATATATATATATATATATATATATATATATATATATATATATATATATATATATAAAGAAAAAATAAATAAATAAACAAATATATAAATATAAATAAATAAATATATATATATATATATATATATATATATATATATATATATATATATATATATATATATATATATATATATATATATTCAAATATTTTAAGTATATTATATTATTTATAAATATAATTATATTATAAAAATATGTAATAATTAAATAAATTATAAATAAATATATATAGGTATATATTAATAGTATTTTTTATTTTAAATGTTTTAAGTATAGTATATTATTCATAAAAATAATTTAATTATAAAAATATTTAATAATTAAATAAATTACAAATATATATATATATATATATATATATATATATATATATATATATATATATATATATATATATATATATATATATGTATATTTATTTAAAATTATTTTTTATTTTAAATATTTTAAGTATAGTATATTATTTTTAAATTAGATTTAATTATAAAAATATTTAATAGTTAAATAAATTATAAATAAATATATATATATATATATATATATATATATATATATATATATATATATATATATATATATATATATATATATATATAAATATATGTGTATATATAAATATATATATATATATATATTTATATATATATAAATTTATATAATATTATTTTTTTATTTTAAATATTTTAAGTATAATATATTATTTTTAAATATAATTTAATTATAAAAATATTTAATAGTTTAAAAAATTATAAATAAATATATATATATATATATATATATATATATATATATATATATATAAATTTATGTAATATTATTTTTTTATTTTAAATATTTTAACTATAGTATAATATTTATAAATATAATTTATATATAAAAATATTTAATAGTTAAATAAATTTTAAATAAAACTATAAATATATGTATATATAAATAAATAATTTTATATATATATATATATATATATATATATAATAGTAGTTTTTTATTTTAAATGTTTTAAGTATAGTATATTATTTATAAATATAATTTAATTATAAAAATATTTACTAATTTAATAAATTATAAAAAAATATTGGGTCAATTGTTTTGTCAATGGGTCAAGGATTGACCATTTTGACCAAAGTTCACTTTTTGGTCAAAGATTAACTTATTGGGTCAATAATTGGTCATTAATTCAAAAATTGACTATTTTGACCAAAAGTAGCTTTTTGGTCAAAAGTTGACCTATTGGGTCAATGGGTTTGTCATTGGATCATAGATTAACCATTTTGACCAAAGTTAACTTTTTAGTCAGAGATTGACATATTGGGTCATTAATTAAAAAATTGTTTATTTTGACCAAAATTGACCTTTTGGTCAAATGTTGACCTATTATGCCAATGGGTTGGTCATTGGGTCAAGGATTGACCATTTTGACCAAAGTTGACTTTTTGGTCAAAAAATGACCTCTTGGGTCAATGGGTTGGGCAATAGGTCAAAGATTAACTATCTTGACAAAGTTGACTTTTTGGTCAGAGATTGGTTTACTGGGTCAAAACTTGGTTTAGTGTGTTGCATGAATGGGGTTAAAAGTGCTTAATGAAGGCTTAAGAAAGTAATCCCATCCTTTTCCATTAATAGGTTGGTGAGGTGGAAAGGGGCTCCCAAGGCTTTTGCATATGGCTTATGCATGGCTCCATGGCTCCATATGGCTTAAGGATGGCTTGGCTTGGTTTCATGAAAGTGGGTTTTAAGGATTTAGGATATTTAGGGGTAATTTGGCACATGGCTTGGTTTAGAAAATTTTAATGATGAATTTGAAACTTAGGGAGTGATTTAAATCAAAGGGAATGATGAGGGGAAATTTCATGTTGGCTTTAGGATAGATTTTGGGCTTTTTGGATTTAATTTGGATGGGCCTTTAGAAAGGTTTAAGGAGGTGGGCTTTTAGGTTTGAAAACAAATTGGTAAATGGAAGTTTTGTAAAAGACTGGGAATGTTGGGTTTAGTTTAGGGATGTATCATGAGTGATCTAGAATAGGTTTGAAATGATTTGGAGTTGAATCGGGTTTGATTTGGGATTTTTTGGTAAAGGGGCCAAAGTGGGTCAAATTGGACTAACTTGGGCTAAGGTTGGGCTAAGGTTGGATTTGATGTAAAATTAAAGTTGAGAAATGTTTATGGGGGTGCTACAAAGAGTTTCAACTTTGGTTGGGCTTTGATTTTGGGATTTGGGCCCATTTGGGTTCATGGTGGGTTTAGGCCAAAATTGGGGATTTTGATTTTGGGTTAGGTTTGTGTGGAGTGTAGGTTCAAATTTGGTGCAAATCTTGTTAGTATTTTGTTTTTAGGGATATTAGGAAGGTTTGGGAAATTACTTGGTGTTAATTAGAGTTGAATTAGGTTGGTTTGGGCTAAGCTTAAGTTGTGGGCCAAAATTGTGCTTTAGGCTTCAAATTGGAATTGGATTCAAATGTCAATCAAATTGTGCTTAGATTTGGTCTAAATTGATATTGGGGATATTGAATTGAATTTTAGAATTGAATTGGACCAAAATTGAGGTCAATTGGGTTGATTTGGTTTGACATTGGGCTTACTTTGGTTAAAAATGGGACAAATTGGGGTTTTGGTAAAAGTGGGTTAAATTGATAAAATTGGCCTATGGTGTAGTTGAACAAAATGAAATTGGGAATTTTTGGGATTTTTTGGAATTTTCTAGGAATTTTTGGAATTTATCGAATTTTTGGTTAAGAATGGCATTTTGGGTATTTGGAGGGTATTGGGGGGTATTTTTGGAAATTTTGGTATATTTGGCTAAGGATAATCAATTTGAGTGGTGGGAAATGTTTAGGACTGATTTTGAGGAATTTTGGGTAATTTAGGTGATTTTGCAAATTTTGGGTAGTTTCAAGGATATTTGGTAGGTTTAGCGGGTGTAGGGCCCCGGGGTCAAAAATTGAAATTTTTAAAAAAAATGATGATTGATCAAGTTTAAGTAGAATGGAATCGCTTTGGTTGAGCCATGAAGCCATATCAAGCCCATAAGAGCCATGAGAGGACTCATTTGAGACATTCACTATGTTGTTCCTAACCCTCTTAGCCAAGGGCCTAGGGGTTGAGGACCATCCATATGGATTACCTACCTGAATCAGGAAGTCAAGCTAGGTATGAATGGTTTTAGGATTTGGAATGTGTGTGAAAGTGTAATGTGTGCATGTCAACCCTCACCAGACCAGGCCACCCAGGGTAGTCCTAAGGCCAAAGAGTCCTATAGGGAACTCATCCTTTAAACCTCCACATTTAATCTTAACCCTCCAAGTGACTTAGGGGTTTACAATCAAACTTGTGGGGTTTGAAGGGAGTTTAAGAGATGTTTAAATTTCTAATTGGTGGGTTCCATTTCTAGTCCTCTAAGATAGTCAAAGGGAAAGCCTAAGGCTAGAACCTAAGTACTAAGGAGAGAGAAGAGAAAAGACCTCATCAAAAATGAGGTCAACATGATCCAATGACCACCCCATTGACCCAATGGGTTAACTTTTGACAAAAAATTCAATTTTGGTCAAAATAGTCAAATTTTGACCAAATGACCAATAATTGACCCATTAAGCCAATCTCTGACCAAAAAGTAAACTTTAATCAAAATGGTCAATCTTTGACTCAATGACAAACCCATTGACCCAATAGGTGAACTTTTGACCAAAAAGTCAAGTTTAGTTAAAATGGTCAATTTCCGACCCAATGACCAAACCATTGACCCAATAGGTTAACTTTTGCTTAAAAAGTCAACTTTGGTCAAAATAGTTATACCTTGACCCAATAACCAACCCATTGACCCAATATGTCAACTTTTGACCAAAAAGTCAATTTTGGTCAAAATAGTCAAATTTTGACCAATAACCCCCATTAACCAAATAGATCAACTTTTGACCAAAAAGTCAACTTTGGTCAAAATGGTCAATTTTTGACCCAATGACCAACCCGCTGGCCAAATTAGTCAAATTTTGACCAAAAAGTCAACTTTTTGGTCAAAATAGACAATTTTTTACCTAATGACCAATTATTAACCCAATAAGTAAATCTTTGACCAAAAAATCAACTTTAGTGATAATTGTCAAGCCTTGACCCAATAACCAACCCACTGACCCAATAGATCGACTTTTGACTAAAAACTCAATTTTGGTTAAAATAGAAAATTTTAACATAATTACCAATTATTGACCCATTAGGTCAACTTTTGAAAAAAAAGTCAATTTTCGACCTAATGACCACCTCATTGACCCAAAAGGTCAACTTTTGACCAAAAGTCAAATTTGGTCAAAATGGTCAATTTCTGACACAATGACCTAAATATCAACTTTAGTGAAAATGTTCAATCCTTCATCCAATAACCAACCAATTGACCCATTTTGTTAACTTTTTACTAAAAAGTCAACTTTGGCCAAAATGGTTAATCCTCGACCCAATGACCAACCTATTGACCCAATAGGTCAACCTTTGACCAAAAATTTAATTTTGCTCAAAATTGTCAATTTTTGACCTATCGACTGCCTCATTGACCTAAATAGGTCAAATTTCGACTAAAATACAACTTTGGTCAAAATAGTCAATCCTTAACCCAATGACCAACTCATTGACCAAATAGATCAACTTTTGATTAAACAGTTAATTTTGATTAAAATAATCAACTTTTGACTTAATGACCAATTTTTGACCCAGTAAACCAATTTTTGACCAAAAAGTCAACTTTGGTCAAGATGTTTAATCTTTGACCTAATGCTCAACCCATTGATCCAATAGGTCATCTTTTGACCAAAAAGTCAACTTTGGTCAAAATGGTCAATCCTTGACCCAATGACCAACCCATTGGCCTAATAGGTCAACATTTGACCAAAAAGTCAATTTTGGTCAAAATAAACAATTTTGAATTAATGACCCAATAAGTCAATCTCTGACCAAAAAGTTAATTTGGTCAAAATGGTCAATCCTTGATCCAATGACAAACCCATTGACCCAATATGTCACCTTTTGACCAAAAAGCCAATTTTGGTCAAAATACTCAATTTTTTAATTAATGACCAATTATTGACCCAATAAGCTAATCTTTAACTAAAAAGTGAACTTTGGTCAAAATGGTCAATCCTTGACCCAATATTTTTATTTATAATTTATTTAATTATTAAATATTTTTATAATTAAATTATATTTATAAATAATATACTATATTAAAACATTTAAAATAAAAAAATATTATATATATATATATATATATATATATATATATGTATATATATATTTATTTATTTATTTATATATACATATATTTATATTTTATTTATAATTTATTTAACTATTAAATATTTTTATATTTAAATTATATTTATAAATAATATACTATACTTAAAATATTTAAAATTAAAAAAATAATATTATATAAATTTAAATATATATATATATATACATACCATTTTGACCAAAGTTAACTTTTTGGTCAAAAGTTGACCTATTGGGTTAATGGGTGGTCATTAGGTCAAAAATTGACTATTTTGATCAAAATTGACTTTTTGGTCAAAGGTCTGTCTCGTTGGGTCAATGTGTTTGTCATTGGGTGAAGGATTGATTATTTTGACAAAAATTAACTTTTCGGTCGAGATCGACTTATTTAGTCATTAATCGGTCATTAGGTCAAGAATTGACTATTTTGGCCAAGATTGAATTTTTGGTCAAAAGTTAACTCATCGGTCAACGGGGTGGTCATTGGGTCAGAAATTGACCATTTTGACCCAAGTTGACTTTTTGGTCAAAAGTTGATATATTTCGCCAATGTGTTGGTAATTGGATCAAGAAGTTAACCATTTTTACCAAAGATGACTTTTTTAGTCAAAAGGTGACCTATTGGGTCAATGGGTTGGTCATTGGGTAAAAAATTGTCCATTTTGACCAAAGTTGACTTTTTGGTCAGAAGTTGACCTATGGGTCAATGGGTGCTCATTTGGTCAAAAATTGACTATTTACACCAAAATTAACATTTTGGTCAAAAGTTGACCTATTGGGTCTATGGGTTTGTCATTGGATCAAGGATTGACCATTTTGACTAAAGTTGACTATTTGGTCGGAGATCGACTTATTGGGTCAATAATCGGTCATTAATTCAAAAATTTTTTATTTTGACCGAAATTAACTTTTTTGGTCAAATGTTGACCTATTAGGCCAATGGGTTGGTCATTGGGTCGAGGATTGATCATTTTGACCAAAGTTGACTTTTTGGTCAAAAGATGTCCTATTGGGTCAATGGGTTGGGCATTAGGTCAAAGATTAACCATCCTGACAAAAGTTGACTTTTTGGATCGAGATGGTTTACTGGGTAAAAAATTGGTCATTAGGTCAAAAATTGACTATTTTAATCAAAATTGACTTTTTAGTCAAAGTTGGCATATTGGGTCAATGGGTTGGTCATTGGGTTAAGGATTGACAATTTTGACCAAAGTTGTCTTTTGGTCAAAATTTGATTTATTTAGGTCAATGAGGCGGTTAATAGATCAAAAATTGACAATTTTGAGCAAAATTGACTTTTTGGTCAAAAGTTGACCTATTGGATCAATAGATTGGTCATTGGGTTGAGGATTAACTATTTTGGCCAAAGTTGACTTTTTAGTCAAAAGGTAACAAATTGGGTCAATGGGTTGGTCATTGGATGAAGGATTGACCATTTTCACCAAAGTTGACATTTAGGTCATTGTGTCAGAAATTGACCATTGTGACCCAATTTGACTTTTTGGTCAAAAGTTGACCGTTTGGGTCAATAAGGTGGTCATTAGGTCAAAAATTGCCAATTTTGACCAAAATTGGCTTTTTTGTTAAAAAGTTGACCTATTGGGTCAATAATTGGCAATTATGTAAAAAATTTACTATTTTAACCAAAATTAACTTTTTGGACAAAAGTCGATCTATTGGGTCGGTGGTTTGGTTATTGGGTTAAGCATTTACCATTTTGACTAAAGTTATCTTTTTGTTCAAAGGTTGACATGTTGGGTCAAGAGGTTTGTCATTGGGTCAAGGATTGATAATTATGACCAAAGTTGACTTTTTGGTCACAGATTTACTTATTGGGTCAATAATTGGTCATTAGGTCAAAAATTGTCTATTTTGACCAAAAAAGTTGACTTTTCGGTCAAAATTTGACCAATTTAGTCAATGGGTTGATCATTGGGTCAAAAATTGACCATTTTGACCAAAGTTGACTTTTTGGTCAAAAGTTGATATATTTGGTCAATGGGTGGTCATTAGGTCAAAAATTGACTATTTTGACCAAAATTGACTTTTTGGTCAAAATTTGACTTATTGGGCAATGTGTTTGTCATTGGGTCAATCATTAACCATTTTGTCCAAAGTTGACTTTTTGGTCAGAGATTGACTTATTGGGTCAATAATTGGCCATTAATTCAAAAAATTGACTATTTTGGTCATTAGGTCAAAAATTAATTATTTTAACCATAATTAAATTTTTAGTCAAAAGTTGAGCCATTGGGTCAACGGGGAGGTCATTATGTCAGAAGTTGACCATTTTGACTAAAATTAACTTTTTGGTCAAAAGTTGATCTATTTTGGTCAAAAGTTGACTTATTGGTCATAAGTTGACTTATCATTCGACCAAAGTTGACTTTTTGGTCAAAAGTTGACTTATTGGGTCAATTGGCGGTCATTCGATCAAAATTGACTATTTGACCAAAATCGACAATTTGGTCAAAAGTTGACCTATCGGGTCAATGGGTTTGTCATTGGGTTAAGGATTGAATATTTTGACCAAAGTTGACTTTTTGGTCGGAGATTAATTTATCGAGTGAATAATTGGTCATTAGATCGAAAATTAACTATTTTGACCAAAATTTACTTTTCGATAAAATCGACTTATTGGGTCAGCTGGGTTGGTCTTTGGGTCAATGGGGTGGTCATCGGGTCGAAATTGGCCATTTTGACCAAAGATTACTTTTTAGTCAAAAGTTGATTTATTTTGACCAAAATCAATTTTTGGTCAAAAGTTAATCATTGGTCAACGAGATGGTCAATGGGTCGGATATTGATTATTTTGACCAAAGTTGACTTTTGGTCAAAAGTTGACGTATTTGGTCAATGAATTGGTAATTAGGTCAAGAATCGACCATTTTGATCAAAGATGACTTTTTGGTCAAAAGTAGTATTCTATTGAGTCAATGGGTTGGTCATTAGGTTAAAAATTAACCATTTTAACCAAAGTTAACTTTTGGTCAAAAGTTGACCTATTTGGTCAATGAGTTGGTAATTCGGTCAAGAATTGACCATTTTGACCGAAGATGACTTTTTAGTCAAAAAGTTGATCTATTGGGTCAGTGGGTTGGTCATAGTGTCGAAAATCGACCATTTTCACCAAAGTTGATTTTGTTCAAAAGTTGACCTATCGGGTCAAAGGGTGGTCATTAGGTCAAAAAATGACTATTTTGACCAAAATTGACTTTTTGGTCAAAAGTTGACCTATTTTGTTAATGAGTTTGTCATTGGGTCAAGGATTGACCATTTTGACCAAAGTTGACTTTTTTGTCAGAGATTGACTATTGGGTCAATAATTGGTCATTAATTCAAAAATAAACTATTTTGACCAAAATTGACTTTTTGGTCAAAAGTTGACCTATTGTGCTAATGGTTTGGGCATTAGGTCATGGATTGATCATTTATATTTAATAGTTAAGTAAATTATAAATAAAAAAATATATATAGGTATATATATATATATATATATATATATATATATATATATATATATATATATATATATATATATATATATAATATTACTTTTTTAATTTAAATGTTTTAAGTATAGTATATTATTTATAAATATAATTAAATTATAAAAAGAAGTAATAATAAAATAAATTATAAATAAAAAAATATATAGATATATATAAATATATATATATATATATATATATATATATATATATATATATATATATATATATTTATATTATATTATATTTTTATTTTAAATGTTTTACGTATAGTATATTATTTATAAATATAATTTAATTATAAAAATATTTAATAATTAAATAAATATAAATAGAAAAATATATATAGTTATATATATATATATATATATATGTATAATATTTTTTTAAAATATTTTAATTATAGTATATTATTTATAAACATAATTTAATTATAAAAATATTTAATAATTAAAAAAATTATAAATAAAAAATATATATAGAGGTACAAAAATATATATTTAAATATATAATAAAATTTATTTAGTATTATTTTTTCATTTTAAATATTTTAAGTATAATATATTATTAATAAATATAATTTAATTATAAAATTATTTAATAGTTAAAAAAATGATATATATATATATATATATATATATTTGAAACAAGAACTTATTATTAGATCTAGGAAAGTCTATTACATCTCAAATGAGGGATAGACATAAGGTCCCCATGCAAAAGTAAACTAAAGGCAAAGTTAATAGAAGATCTATCATAGAAACCATTATAAGGACAGCAAATAAGCAAATTCGATGAAGAAGCACTAGTGGCAAGCCAATTTGCTGGTTGATTTCCTTCTCTATACACATGACTCCACTTGATATGTATAGTTGATGCAATTTGATTGATTTTATTGATCCAAATTTGAATGTACCAAGGAGCTGTAGCCTTCTTCAGTAGAATATTTATCAAGATAGCCGAATTAGTTTCAATATGAATAAAAGGATGATTATTTATTAAAGCTGCTTTCAGACCCCAAAAAATAGCTATGACTTCAGTTATAAGAGCATTATATGCAATAATAGGAGCTGCTAGAAACCATAAGCATTTACCATTATGATTTCTACCAAGAATACCAATACCACCTACACCATCATTGTAACTTCCATCAACATTGATCTTAATCCAAGGGAACAAAGGAGGAGTCCACTGAATTAACAAAGGTTTAGCTGCCATTTGATGATGCTTTATATTAAAATGCTTCCTTTTCTTGAATATATAAGCCAAACAGTGATTAATTACCAACTGAGAAGAGAACTCTTTATCTTCAAATAACACACCATTTCTTGAAAACCGGATAAACCAGAAAACTATTAAAGGAATATAAAATTCTGCAGTCCATTTCCAATCCAAATTAGCAAGCTATAATAGAGTTCCACAATGAGAATTTAACTTTTGTATCGTAGCTACTAATAACAGAATTCCATATTATCTGAACTTCTGGACAATTCAGGAAAAGATGATAGATGGATTCTTCGTTGGAGGAACAAAAGATACATCTAGAAGGACCTCTAATACCCTTTAATTTTAATATATCATCAGTAGGTAAAAAATTTCTGAACAACTTCCAACAAAAAAATGACATGGAAGGTGAAATGTATTTATTCCGTAAAGATTTCCCCAGCTCATTATTAGAGGAAGATTCATTAGAAAGCAGTAATAAATTTTGATAAGCATTGATAAGCTGGGGCTTTAGTAAGTATTCTGTCCTTTCTATCTTCCATAATAGGCATAGTTAAAATTTTCTCCATGGTCTCCTTGTTAACAGCAGATTGAAGAACAGATTTATTCCAGGTTCCATTAATCCAGCAATCAGGAACTTTATTAATTGCTGAGAAATGACTGTATTGAGATAAAAGAGATTCATTAAACAACAAATTATCTTTCCAGAAATCAATCTGACCATCTCCAACCACCCAAACAAAAAGTTGTTCAGCAAACTCTCTAATCTTTAACAGCCTCCTTCCAAGTTCCCGAGTCACCTAGCTTTAGCTATAGTTTGAGTAGGATGAGAGTTATAACAATATTTCCCATGCATAAATTTAGCCCATAAGGAAGAATTGGATCTGAAATTTAACCACTGTTTACAGAAATAAGCAAAATTTAAATAGTGAAAACTTTTAAAACCTAAGCCTCCACTAGACAAAGGTTTGCATAACTTCTCCCAACTCGACCAATGGAAATGCTTATGCTGACCTTCCCACAAAAACTTATTGAACATTATGCAAAGTAACTTTTGAGTACTTTTCTTCATTTTAACCATCCGAAGAGTGTAGAGAGGAAAGGAAGTTAATACACTTTTAAGTAGAGTTATTCTACCTCCATTGGATAAAAAAGAGTTAGACCAAGTACTGGAATTGGGAAGAAATCTTAGAGACTCGCATCATCATAATGTGATAGTCTCCTTCTACCTTTAATCAAAGGAAACCCCAAGTATTTAAGTGGATAACAAGCTTCTTTAAATCCAGTAAAATCAGAAATCCAATTTCTTATATGGACATTCATACAAGAGCTAGGAAGAAATTGACATTTGGATTTATTGAAAACCAAACCAGAAACCTCTTCAAAGCTGGCCAAAGTTTTCATAATGTGTTTAATAGAGCCTTTGCTGCCATCACAGAAGACAATGACATCATCTGCATAAGCCATATGACTAATTAGTAGATTACATCTATGTTGGAATTGGACATGTGAATGGTTGAGTTGCAGCTGATTCAACATTCTAGAGAAATAGTCAAATACCAATATAAAGATATAAGGGGATAAGGGATCCCCTTGTTTAATCCCTCTACCAGATTGAAAGAATCCATGGCTACTTCCATTAATCAAAATACTATAATAATTGTTTTGAAGCCATCTAGAAATCAAAGTTACGTAAATCGACACCAAATCCTCTACAGCAAGCAAGAACCTCCAATACAAAAGCCCAACTAACAGAATCAAAAGCTTTGGATAAATCTAATTTAATAATTATTTTAGAGCTTCTACAAGCTTTATCAATGTCAGTGAGTAGTTCCTGTGCTAAAAGCACATTATCAGAAATATTTCTTCCTTTAATATAAGCAGATTGATTAGCTGAAATCAGTTCAGATAGAAAAGCCTGCAGTCTTTCCACAATAATCTTGTTGAGAATCTTAGAAAAAATGGAAGAGATACAAATGGGTCTAAAATCATGCCAACTAGTTTTAATTTTATCTTTAGGAATAAGTATAATGGAGGAAGCAGCAAAGTATTTAGGGAACTCTACCCCCTGAAAAAAATGCTTTAGCAGCAGGAATCAATTTGTATTTGATTATACCCCAATATCTTTTATAATAATCAGATGAAAACCCATCAGGACCAGCTGTTTTATTAAAATCCATGGAGTTAATAACTTTAAGTATCTCCTCCTCATCATGGATCTGGATTATATTATCACCATTACCTTTGAGAATTACATCTCTTAATAAGCAAAAAATAAATCAGTATTGGTGGGTTTGAAAGAAAAGAGCTTCTGAAAATACCCAATAGCATCATTGGCAATATCTTGAGAGTTATAAAACCAACCCTTTAGATCAGACTTGATTTTAAAAATAGTATTAATTGATCTCCTGTATTTGATTACAGCATGAAAGTATTTGGAATTTCGATTTCCATAAAGAAAATGATTAGCAGAAACTTTTTGTAATAAAAATAATTCCTCATTAACTATAGCAGTACTTAATTTTTCATTAGCTTCATACAGTTGAGATTCAGCACAAATACCTAACTCCACCTCTATCTCCTTAGCTTTAACAAGGTTTTCAGCTTTGATGATGTTTTCAGTCAGATTACCAAAAACATTCCGAGCTTCCAATCATTTAAATCCTTAGCCAATACTTTTTGAGATTACCAAAGTTGTACCATAGGATCAGCCTTTGAAAAAACCTGAGGACAGACCCAATTGTCCTCAATCACTTTTTCGAAAGAAGGATGAGTAGACCACACATTTAAGTATCGGAAAGATTTATTCATAACAGTAGGCATTAAAGAAAAGATAGCTAGCAGAGGGGCATGATCAGAACCAATTCTAGCAAGATGCTGCACCCTGGATATGGGGAACATATCTAACCAAGCCTGATTAGCTAATAGCCTATCAAGCCTTTCATAAATATTACCTCTCTTCCAAGTGAAAGGAGGCCCTTCAAATCCAAGATCAAATAGATTAGCTTCTCTAATATGATTGGAGAAACTGAGCATATCCTGTAACTTTGGAGCTCTACCACCCTTCTTCTCACTAGGATGAGCAATAGAATTAAAATCTCCCCCAACAAGCCAACCTTGATCAACATTCTGCCCAATAATGTGCAAATGATTCCATAGCTCCTTTTTATCATTGATGGAAGAAGCAGCATAAATAAATGTAGCAAAACCACTGAAATGCTCCAATCTCAAAATGAAAATGGAGAAATTGAGAATGATCTAGAATTATATCAATTTTTAACTCTTTCCTACAGAAGAACCAAATCTTGTTGGAAGAGTTAGAAATTAAGTTGAAACCTTTGAATTTATTGGTGAATCTACCAAGATAAGATTTCACCAAGGGTTCAAGTAAAACAACCACCCAAAATTTATGAATCCTGTTCAAACTCATTAATCTATTAAGGGAGCTAGGATTTGTCACTCCCCTAATATTCTAGCAGATGTATTTAATCATTAGGCATAACTCTTTCCCCTCTAGTCAATCTTGAGAAGGAAGGATTAGATGCACTTGAAGGTATGATATTAGCATCAGAATGATGTTTCAATTCTAAAAATTTTTTCTTTTTACTTTTCTGCACTACCCTGTCACTTTGCAATTCTTTATTTATAGCAGCTGTGTTGATAGTTACTTCAGTACTGATTTGATCCTTATGCTGAAAAATAGGATAATTGGTATTCCGATGTAATGCTTCCCGACCATATGTGTAGCATTCTTATTAGTATCAGCTTAATTTTCGAAATGGGAGCGATGAGATAAACCCATAGAATCTTTACCAAAATCCACAAGCAGACATCTCTTTTTGTGGCTCAAGAGCAGGATCAATCACAATTTGAGTCAATAAAACATCGTAGTTACCGTGAATATTGTCATCCAAAGCAGTTTCAGTGGAAGGTACAAGATATCGATAACCAATTCGATGATCGTAGAATTTTAGACAAGAATAGAATTCCCCACAACATTGTTGTCATCAGAAATAATAAAAGTTTGCTCATTACCTCCAGCAGTAGTAGTATCTAGATCGTTAACAATAAGATTTCCCTTCACAGCATCACTATTTAAGTTATCTGTTTTACTTTTAATAGGTCTCAGATTAGGCTGAAGTCTGTAACAAAGATCCTTGGAATGCCCAAACATTTTATAATGATGGCAGTACACAGGTCTTTGTTCCATCACAATAGGTTGCCAAAACCCATTATGTGGAGAGCCTAGCCAAATCTCATCAATATCAGGAAGTGTGATTTCTCTTTCCATAAGAATTCTAGCCAAAGAAGGCCTAGACAAATTAAAGGTGGACATATCCAATTTCAGTGGTCTTCCAATTGCAGTCCCAATGGCATAAATAACTTGGTGGTTGAAGAAGTGCAGTTTCAGATTAGGCAATCTATACCAAATGGGAACAATTGGAGCCTCTTGATTAGGATCAAAATCTGGAGACCATTTCAGTATCTTCATATATTTTCCCTCTATCACTAAAACCTTCTTTGAGAATATGTTGGCATAATCTTCTTCTTTAGATAAATGCATCATTATATGCCTCCCATCAAAAAGTCCAATCTTCCAATTACCCATTAATTTGAAATCCTCAAAACATTTTCTAATAAGATCCATCTTTGGATGTCCATATTGGAATTTACCAATCAATGTAAACTTATGAAGATCAACCAAAGAGGACAGCTCATTATCAGAGAATATGAGGGCGGTGTTTACCCCCTTTCTTAACCACCGCTTAATGAAAGGGCGATCACCCTTTCCAGCCGCAGAATCATGATAAATTTGAGGGAAGATAAGTTTATCATGATGATTCCCCAAACCATTCCCAACAACCTCAAGGAAAGAAGCCTGCACAGGAGGAGCTGCCATCAGAAAATGATCAAGAAAAGATCAAGAACTCCCAAAAAAGAAAAACACAGCAACACCCCAAGATTCTCCAGAAATCCAAGGACCAGAATTCAACTAGAATTTTGAAACAATCAAAACCCGAAAATCACCAGAACCAATGAAGGAAGAACTGTTAGATCTCCAAAAAAGGAATCCAACATAACCAGAATTGAAAAATAAAGCCCGGGAAACAGAAGACAGCAGCAAGAAGATTTTGAAATTAAAAGAAATAATTTCAAACCAAAGAAATAGCAAGGATCAAACAATCAAAACTCAACAGAACTGAAAGAAAATGAGAACACCTCAAGAATCCTTTTTAAAAATCTGGAGCTTCTCTCTCATCCCCCATCATAGCCCCATATATATAGTTAAATAAATTATAAATAAATAAATTTATATATGTTATTTTTTTATTTTAAATATTTTAAGTACAAGTACTTTATTTATAAATATAATTTAATTATAAAAATATTTAATAGTTAAATAAATTATAAATAAATAAATATAAATTTGTATGTATAAATTTATATTATATTGTTTTTTTTATTTTAAATATTTTAAGTATAAGTATATTATTTTTAAATATAATTTAATTATAAAAATATTTTATAGCTAAAAAAATTATAAATAAATAAATAAATATATATATATATATATATATCTATTATAAATAAATAAATAAATAAATAAACAAATAAATAATTAAATAAACAAATATATATATACAAATTATTGGGTCAATTGTTTTGTCATTGGGTCAAGGATTGACCATTTTGACCAAAGTTCACTTTTTGGTCAGAGATTAACTTATTGGGTCAATAATTGGTCATTAATTCAAAAATTGACTATTTTGACCAAAATTAGCTTTTTGTTCAAAAGTTGACCTATTGGGTCAATGGGTTTGTCATTGGATCAACCATTTTGACCAAAGTTTACTTTTTGGTCAGAGATTGACTTATTGGGACATTAATTAAAAAATTGTTTATTTTGACAAAAATTGACTTTTTGGTCAAATGTTGACCTATTAGGCCAATGGGTTGGTCATTGGTCAAGGATTGACCATTTTGACTAAAGTTGACTTTTGGTCAAAAGATGACCTATCAGTCGATGGGTTAGGCATTAGGTCAAAGATTAACTATCTTGACAAATGTTGACTTTTTGGTCAGAGATTGGTTTACTGGGTCAAAATTTGGTCATTAAGTCAAAAATAGACTATTTTAATCAAAATTGACTTTTTGGTCAAAAGTTGACATATTGGGTCAATGAGTTGGTCATTAGGTTAAAGATTGACTATTTTGACCAAAGTTGTCTTTTGGTCAGAATTTGACCTATTTAGGTCAAAGAGGCGGTTAGTAGGTCAAAAATTGACAATTCTGAGCAAAATTGACTTTTTGGTCAAAAGTTGACCTATTGGGTCAAAAGGTTGGTCATTAGGTCAAGGATTAACCATTTTGGCCAAAGTTGACTTTTTAGTCAAAAGTTAACAAATTGGGTCAATTGGTTGGTCATTGGATGAAGGATTGAACATTTTCACCAAAGTTGACATTATGTCATTGTGTTAGAAATTGACCATTTTGACCAAATTTGACTTTTGGTCAAAAGTTGACCTTTTGGGTCAATGAGGTGGTCATTAGGTCAAAAATTGACAATTTTGACCAAAATTGACTTTTATTTTCAAAAGTTGACCTAATGGGCCAATAATTGGTAATTATGTCAAAAATTTACTATTTTGACCAAAATTGACTTTTTGGCAAAAGTCGATCTATTGGGTTAGTGGGTTGGTTATTGGGTCAAGGATTGACAATTATGACCAAAGTTGACTTTTTGGTCAAAGATTTACTTATTGGGTTTATAATTGGTTATTAGGTAAAAAATTATCTATTTTGACCAAAAAGTTGACCTATTTGGTTAATGGGGGGTCATTAGGTCAAAATTTGATTATTTTGACCAAAATTGAATTTTTTGTCAAAAGTTAACATATTGGGTCAATGGGTTGGTTATTGGGTCAAGGTTTGACCATTTTGACCAAAGTTGACTTTTTGGTCAAAAGTTAACCTATTGGGTCATGGGTTGGTCATTGGGTCGGAAATTGACCATTTTAACTAAAGTTGACTTTTGGTCAAAAGTTCACCTATTGGGTCAATGGGTTTGTCATTGGGTCAAAGATTGACCATTTTGATCAAAGTTGACTTTTTGGTCAGAGATTGTCTTACTGGGTCAATTATTGGTCATTTGGTCAAAATTTGACTATTTTGACCAAAATTGAATTTTTTGTCAAAAGTTAACCCATTGGGTCAATGGGGTGGTCATTGGATCGGGAATCGTCCATTTTGACCAAAGATGACTTTTTGTCAAAAGTTGACCTCTTGGGTTAATGGGTTGGTCATTGGGTCAAGGATAGACCATTTTAACCAAAGTTGACGTTTTGGTCAGATATTAGCTTACTAGGTTAATAATTGGTCATTAGGTTAAAAATTGACTATTTTGACCAAAATTGATTTTTTGGTCAAACGTTGAACTATCGAGTCAATGTGTTGGTCATTGGGTAAAAAATTGATCATTTTGACCAAAGTTGACTTTTTGGTCAAAAGTTGACCTATTGGGTCAATGGGTTGGTCATTGGGTCAAGGATTGATCATTTTGACCATAGTTGACTTTTTGTTCAGATATTGACTTATTGGGTCTAAAATTGGTCATTAGGTCAAAAATTGATTATTTTAATCAAAATTAAATTTTTGTCAAAAGTTTACCCATTGGGTCAACGAGATGGCATTGGGTCAGAAATTGACCATTTTGACCAAAGTTGACTTTTTGGTCAAAAGTTGACATATTTGGTCAATGAGTTAGTAATTGGGTCAAGATTTGACCATTTTGACTGAAGAAAACTTTTGAGTCAAAATTTGATATATTGGGTCAACGGGTAGGTCATTGGATCAAAAATTGATCATTTTGACCAAAGTTGACTTTTTGGTTAAAAGTTGACCAATTGGGTTAATGGGTGGTCATTAGGTCAAAAATTGACTATTTTGACCAAAATTGACTTTTTGGTCAAAATTTGTCATGTTGGGTCAATGTGTTTGTCATTGGGTGAAGGATTTATTATTTTGACAAAAATTATCTTTTTGGTTAGCGATTGACTTATTTGGTCATTAATTGGTCATTAGGTCAAAAATTGACTATTTTGACCAAGATTGAATTTTTGGTCAAAAGTTAACCCATTGGGTCAGAAATTGACTATTTTGACCAAAGTTGACTTTTTGGTCAAAAGTAGACATATTTGGCCAATGTGTTGGTAATTGGATCAAGAAGTTGACTTTTTGGTCAAAAGATGACATATTGGGTCAATGGGTTGGTCATTTGGTCAAAAAATGTCCATTTTGACTAAAGTTGACTTTTTGGTCAAAAGCTGACCTATTGGGTCAATCGGTGGTCATTTGGTCAAAAATGGACTATTTTGACTAAGCACGCTTTTAGTCAAAAGTTGACTATTGGGTCTATGGGTTTGTTATTGGATCAAGGATCGACCATTTTGACTAAAGTCGATTATTTGGTCGAGATTGACTTATTGGTTCAATATTTGGTCATTAATTCAAAAATTTTTTATTTTGACCGAAATTGACTTTTTGGTTAAATGTTGACCTATTAGACCAATGGGTTGGTCATCGGGTCAAGGATTGATCATTTTGACCAAAGTTGACTTTTTGGTCAAAAGATGTCCTATTGGGTCAATGGGTTGGGCATTAGGTCAAAGATTAACCATCTTGACCAAAGTTGACTTTTTAGATGGAGATTGGTTTACTCGGGTCAAAAATTGGTCATTAGGTCAAAATCGATTATTTTAATCAAAATTGACTTTTTGGTCAAAGTCAGCATATTGAGTCAATGGGTTGGTCATTAGGTTAAGGATCGACAATTTTGTCCAAAGTTGTCTTTGATCAAAATTTGACCTATTTAGGTTAATGAGGCGGTCAGTAGATCAAAAATTGATAATTTTGAGCAAAATTGACTTTTTAGTCAAAAGTTGACCTATTGGGCCAACAGGTTGGTCATTGGGTCGAGGATTAACTATTTTGGCCAAAGTTGACCTTTTAGTCAAAAGTTAACAAATTGGGTCAATGGGTTGGTCATTGGATGAAGGATTGACCATTTTCACCAAAGATGACATTTAGGTCATTGTGTCAGAAATTGATCATTTTGACCCAATTTGACTTTTTGGTCAAAAGTTGACCTTTTGGGTCAATGAGGTGGTCATTAGGTCAAAAATTGCCAATTTTTACCAAAATTGGCTTTTTTGTTCAAAAGTTAACCTATTAGAGTCAATAATTGGCAATTATGTAAAAATTTACTATTTTGATCAAAATTGACTTTTTGGACAAAAGTCGATCTATTGGGTCGGTGGGTTGGTTATTGGGTCAAGGATTTACCATTTTGACCAAAGTTATCTTTTTGTTCAAAGGTTGACATGTTGGGTCGATAAGTTTGTCATTGGGTCAAGGATTGATAATTATGACCAAAGTTTTGGTCACATATTTACTTATTGGGTCAATAATTGGTCATTAGGACAAAAATTGACTATTTTGACCTAAAAAGTTGACTTTTCGATCAAAATTTAACCAATTTAGTCAATGGGTTGATTATTAGGTCAAAAATTGATCATTTTGACCAAAGTTGACTTTTTGGTGAAAATTTGATCTATTTGGTCAATTGGTGGTCATTAGGTCAAAAATTGA